>PVLC010037374.1:0-15318 GCA_004027655.1 Graphiurus murinus
TTTTTTTTTTCCAATTTGACTATAAGGTAAAGCTGTAGACCAATTTTGTGACGGCATTTAGAATAAAATATGAATGTGATAAGAGCTCAAAAGATTTTGCATAATCAATGTGGTATACTCAACGACTCAAGAAAATGATAAAATAGTGTCATAAAAAGAGCAAAGTAGACTATGAAAACAAAAATTAAAGTATGTAACAATCTAGGTACTAAGGAATTCATGAAGATAATTATATATCAAGATTATTTTCAAAAGAAACAAATCAGGACTAAAAAAAAAATCAGACACATACTTAAAGAGGAAAGAGGAACATTAAAATTAGACAATTAGACCTGGGTATTTGGAAAACCTCATTGTTGCATTCATTTTTTACTTTAACTGCTATTGCTCTGAAACAATGGGAGAAATACAAATGTCTTACCAGGCAACTGTCAAAGATAAAATGTGGTAGAGAGGAATCAAAGTATACCAACTTAGCTAAAAAAAAATTTCCAGTAGCCTGACAGAATCCTGAGGAAGGAAGGAAAACTAAAACACCAAGGGAAACAATTGCTACCTTGCTCATTTCAGAGTCAGCAACAACTGGAGGTCACTACCTCTGGGGATAAGAAATGTTAGCAATGGGCTCTCAGGACACTGTTTTCATTCATTATATTTTAAGGTTGGTGGAACAATCTCTCTCTTTTTTCATACTTTTATGGGTGCATTGTAGTCTCACATCATAATGTAAATCATAGTGATGGTGACATCCATGCACAGTGTCTGGCGGACTCCCCCCGGCTCCCCCCTTCCCTGTACAGGGTACTGAGATGGACATTGGTATTCTCACATATGGACATAACATCGATGGAAGTGATTCCTTCATTGATCTTCCTTCTCCCTCCTTCCCCTTGACCACCTCCCAGGCCCCACTGAGGTTTCTCCTCCATTATCTGAAGCCCTTCTGGTATCCTGATTACTCCCAGCTTCCACATATGAGAGAAAACATATGACCCTTTTTTCTGTGACTGGCTAATCTCATTTAACATAATGTCCTCCAGGTCCATCCATTTTCCTGCAAATGACATTATTTTGTTCTATATATATATATTTTTTTTTCACCATGGATTGTTTTATACATTTCTTGGGTACAACAGACATTTATAGACATTTATGACATATCATCATTGTCAGATCACAAACAGCACCACTTCTTCATTTTACACGTATAGCCCACATTCTTAACCTAGCCCGGTAAAGCAAGCTTTCTAGAGTCATATAACCATAATCCTTTGGGGTTATATATTTACTTTCTAAGAAGTGGGAGGGTCTTTCATCTATGCATGACGTCCTCCAGGTCCACCCATTCTCCTGCAAATGACATTATTTTGTTCTTCTTGATTGCTGAGAATTCCATCGTGTATATATCTCATAATTTTTGTAATCTATTCATCTGTTGATGGACACCTAAGTTGGTTCTACAATTTGGCTATTGTGAATTGTGCCGCTATAAACATGGATATGCATGTATTACTATGATTTTCTGACTTCAGTCCTTTTGGAAGTATACACAGGAGTGGTAGCATATGGTGGATCCATTCCCAGTTTTCTGAGGAATCTCCACACTGATCTCCATAGTGGCTGGACTAATTTGCAATTCCACCAACAATATATAAAAGTTCCTATCTTCCCACATCCTCACCAGCATTTATTGTTTGACTTCTTGATGATTGCCATTCTGATTGAGGTTAGATGGAATCTCAGTGTTGTTTTGATTTCCATCTCCCTGATTGCTAATGATGTTCTACATTTTTTTCATATATTTATTGGCCATTTGTGTACCTTCTTTTGTGAAGATGACACTGTATTTAAACCAGGAAAAATAATCCAACCCCAGAGCTGTACCACATGCCTCTTCTCTCTGTCTTTTTCGGTGCGGAAAGCAAATAGCACATCTTTAAAGATTCGTGGGATGAATGCATCCCAACAAAGGAACATCACTGACCGTGTATTAAAAAGGAAGGTGGAAGCTGGCAGAGGCTGCTTTCCTTTTTTGTTAAACATTTCTGAATGGCTGACAGTTTTATGTAAATGCAATTTATTGAATTCAGTTCTGAATGGGGGGGGGGGAATTATCACCTGATGGCTGTGGGTATTTTGTTGTTGTAGCTGTTTAGCTCTACAAGTCAACCACAGAATCTAGAAAACTCAAATAAATAAACAGCAAGATTAAAAGGTAACTAAGAATAGCAGGCAACCGGCCTTCCTGGAGGCTGGTAGGAGACACGAGGGTCTGTTGGCCGGTCACAGAGGCCAACGTCAGCCTGGGTTTTCAAGGTTAAAACCTTGATCAGAGTAGAGCTGAGCCCCAGGTCACGGCAGGTGAATGTGCAAAGGCAGAGAGTTCTGTGTGAATTTGGCGTAAATGGAAACATACAGGCCCTCCAAATAACGCCCAGCAACTGGCCCCTGGCCCCTGCACAAGGGAACTATGGGAACAGTAGAGTCTCAGGGCTGAGGTTTAAGTGTGACAGGGAAGATGGCTCTGGAAGACAAAGTGGCCGACCATGAGGATGTGGCTCTCCTAAAGTTGATGTGGTCCCATATGCAGTGTTTTCCAACGTTGTCATGGCGACGATGGGTCAGGACTACGACAGCCGCTAAGCCACTGTCCTGACTCATCACTGTTCCCTCTCAATCCTTCCCCTTCCGCAGCCACAGAGAGCAGCTCCGACCAGCCTCCTTCCCAGCTTGAAAACCTCAGATGGCTCCAGCGCTCAGCCCACAGATGCAACTAGAACTCTAAAGATATTTCACCAGCTGGTCCCAATCCACGGGCCCGGGCTCTGTGGGTCCACAGTTCTCAGTGCTCCACCTATTAAGTCCTAGCAGTTCTGCCGGAGTCCTAGCCACGCCATGCTCAGCCCACCCTGTGCCCAGCTTGCTGTGCCTCCTGGTCCTTTTCTACAAAGATCTCACACCGTATGCCTTAGCTACTCCTAACTGTCACTTCCTCCTCTGTGTGTGGTCTTGGGTACAGTGAATTCTCACCTTCCTGTGTTTCTGCAACCTTTACTTAAACAGCAAAGGTATACTGAATTGAGACTCTCTCCCACTGCACTGAGGTTTAGAATACAGCACATCGCATCATGCGTCTCCTTCTCTCTTCCTGTCCTCAGTAGCTTATGCACAGTAAGTACTCAGCTCAGCTGGTCCTTCTTCTTCTTTTTTTTTTTGCAGTACTGCGGAGTGCCTCACTAGGTAGCTGAGGCTGGCAGCGAACCCAGATCCTCCAGTCTCAGCCTCCCAAATGCTGGGATTACAAGTGTGCACCACTACGCCCAGCTTCAGCTGGCCCTTCTTAGCCGAATAAATGATGTCTTACAGCTTTTCAACTGTGATTATTTAAAGTTACTCCTTCTCCATCTGGCACACTTTGAACAGGCATAACCCTTAGTGCCATTCCCAGATTTGGCAGCCCTGTTCCTTAGCTGATAGACCCAGAGATGTTGCATATTTTTCCCCAAAAAAAGTTCTAAACATACAACTTCTTTTCTGTAAGCAGGATAATACATCAACAAGACTTGCATGAGAGAAACTCTTTGGCAAAATTCACAGCATATCATTGTTCTTGTGCTCGTTTTTTACAAGAGAAACATCAGCACATAAAAGCTAGACTAATTTACTGGCCTTTCTTGGTGAATTAGCGACAGAGTCTTAGTTAGGAGCCAAGATTTACTGAATCTTCGTGTTAATCTTAGTCCATTGGATCATCCATCCTGTCGCCCAGTTGAGCTAAACTCCAGGAGAAAGAGCAGGGGAACAGCGGCCCTCTGTCACGGTGGTCCAGGAAGCTCCGAATCAGCTGCTTTTCTGTAGGGGCAAGGTGTCAGCAACCAGCTATTAACGCTCCCCATGATCTCTCCCTGATCTGAACCAAGCTCCGGACACTTGGCCAGAGCGCTGACCTTGGGTGTGAAACAGAGTGAAAACAATGACTATATTTTTGCTGCTGTTGTTTATTTTATACGAAGGATTGAACCCAGAGGCATTCTACCTCTGAGCTACACTCCCAGACTTTTTTATTTTATAGTTTGAAGTAGGGTCTCATTAAATTGCTGAGGCTCTCACTAAGTTCCTGAGGCTAGCCTCCAACCTGTAATCCTCCTGTCTCAACCTCCCAAGCCAACAGCTATCTCTAAACTCACTGAGGGCTAACCTTTGTAAAACTCGAGGATGTAAGGAACTATCTTTCCTAAGTACTAGATTCCTTGAAAATTATATTTATTACATTTGCAGGGGAAAAAATAAAACTTGCCAAGTTATTCATTGAATGTGACAACCTTCAGTACATTTCTATGTTTCTAAGAAATGTTTCCTAAATTACATTTGGATTTTCTGCATGCTAAGGGAAACGATTTGCATGTCATCAACAGAGACATGAAAATCCCAAGCTGTGTTAGAAAAACTTCATAAACATAAACATTGGGTATGTCAAGTTTTATGCCTAAGTATCAAAGGAGTAGCTTACTCAGGGCTCTGGGTTTCGATGTCAGCTGGCTGACACCGATGATGCATGATGGGTGTGGTGCTCTCATTAAAGAGAAAGATGAAGACATTCGGCAGATTTTGGAATGCACAAATAACCATATGAGAAAAATGAGGGGAAACCAGTAAGAATAGCTCTAATCAGTGTGAAATCAGTTCTCTTTTAAGCTTAATGTTACAGCGGAAGGGACTGTGAATTAAGCTCCATACACAGGTGTGGAGACACACCCCCAGCATGGATCACTCCTGGGAACTTAAGTAACTATGTCACTTCCGGACTGTCACCAACTCTGAGCCTGGCTCCCGATTTATAAAGTGAAAATCAGTACGCCTTTCTCACAGAGCTCTTGAGCACATTAAATACATTGTTGTAAATAAGTACGTGAAAATCTGCGGTCTGCGGTCCCTATGGAGAACCTTCTCTGTAGCCAGGCAGTGATGGAGCAACAACAAAATTAACATAAAGAAGTCCCAAATCTGCAAGGCTAAGGTGATGCTGATAAACACAGGATGTAGAGGATCCATCTCAAGGACATCTCAAGTGTGATGCCCTTCAACACGGCTCCGTTGTTTTCCACCACTTGTTGGAGGAGGACCAGGTTCATTCTGTCTTCCTCCCGCAAGCTCCCATGGCCCCAGCCCAGTTGAGGCCCACCTTCCCTGGGAGGTCTCACCTGCAGGTCCTGCCACCGAACCGTCACAGACAGGACTTACATGCCTTCCCTCCAAGGACAGGACTCCAGGAAAGACCTTCTGAAACAGTTTCTATTCTGTTACCATTCTCTGTCCCATCTCACTTTCCTCCCACTCTTATTTTTATGTGAACTTATTTTTTCCCAGAATCACTTTCCTTGTCTTCTGTTATGGTTGGGATTTAAAATCCCCCCCTTTCCCCCTCTCAGCGCTCACAGGGAGGTGGTAACCATGGTGGAGGTGAGGCTTGGTTGCTGAGGAAGGGTCCCTGGGAGTGGGGCTTTATGAACTGTTCACATGCCTGTTAACCCCTTCACAAGCTCCCTCTGGCCTCCAGCCTCCGTGATGTGAGATCACAGCCCTTGAGCTGGCTCCCTCTCTCTGCTTCCCACACCCCAGCCCTGACCTCTGCAGACCTGACCTGGCCTAACATGGACTGAATCCCAGAAATCTCCAAAACTGTGAGCAAAAAAGTCTTTCTTCCTCTAAGTTGCAGTGGACACATTTTGGGAGTCATGGCAGTGAGGATGTTGGCTGAAACATCTTCTATGACTTTGATCTTCTCTTTCTCATCTCTGACCTTCTCTGAATCTTCTCCCAGAGCCCATCTAGGTGCAGTGCGAAGGCCCCGTAATACTACTTTTAGGGGCCTGCAAAATATTTCAATTCCTTTTAACATCAGAAAAGAAATATATTTAGAGTCGAATAGATGTTTAATAAACAGTATTAATATACTAGCTCGGCATAGTGGCACAGGTTTGTAATCCCAGTACTTGGGAGGCTGAGACAGGAGGATCCGGGTTCTCAGCCAGTCTCAGCTACTTAGTGAGGCTCTCCAAAACTTAATGAGACCCTGTTTCAAAATAAAGAATAAAAAATAGGACTGGGGGCATAGCCCAGAGGTAGAATGCCCCTGAGTTCAATCCCCAGTACCACACACAGACAAAAAAAAAATTAATATACTCATCTTTATACCAACCAGTCATAAAATATCATTGTTAAAATATTCTTTTTTGTGGAAGAAAGGACTCACAGAGTATAGTCTTTTGGGTCCACAAAAGTCATCACATGACACTTTCTTCTCCCTCCACCGAGGCCTACTGACACCCTTGCTTTACTTTACACTTGCAGTATAACCCAGCTCATCGTATTTCCAAAACTTTCCCAATGACAAACTCGAGAGCTGCCCCTTCCGTGTCCCCACACCACTCTGTGTGTATCCACGGTGACAGCAGTTACTGGAATAGCACTGATTGCCCTTTGGTTAGCCTGGGTGGACTGTACACACCATGTAGGCCTGGGCCTATCTTACAAAGTTTCAAAGAACTGATCTGCATTTCATTTGTCAACAAGTAGCCACAGGACCAGTGAGTGGCCCGTGGGCGGTAATGCTTGGAGGAGCCCCCCAGCCTCAGCAGGAAGCACCCCACAGGCAGGGACAGATGTGCGGCAGTCACACGTGAGAAGCCCCAGGGTGCTGACGGAAAACACAGTTCCCATTTCCAACACAGCCATAACCCATGGGAGTCCTACTTTTTAAGTCCAGGGTAATATTTCTTAGTTTCTCATTATTGTAGCTTGACACAGTTTAAAAGCACCACATGTCCTTCTGAATTGGAGAATGCACAAAGAAAGTGTGTGTGTGTGTGTGTGTGTGTGTGTGTGTGTGTGTGTGTGTGTGATATTACTGCTGAAAAGAATCCTAAATGAGGATTTGGAGTCCTTGAACATAAGCAAATGTCTTGATAGGTGGGTAATTCAAAACCTCCCAGTGAAAGAGGAAGGCATTCACTAAATCAGGCCCCGAGTGAATGTGTGTCTGTTGGAGAAAACAGTTGCGACTTCAGAAAATTCAACTTGGGGAAAAAGAAAGTGCTGTTTTCCCTCTAGAACTTTCGGTTCTCATAGCTTCTTTTGTGGCCGTAAAATTATATTCATTAACAAAGCCCCTGGGAAAGCTCCCGTCGCCGAGCAGCAGCTGAGAATAATGCTGCGGAATGAGACTTACATTGATCCAAGGGTTTGCTCAATCCCCGGGCCTCCAGAAGCCCACATAGTAAGCCACATCTCACTGCGGCCTTGCACCTGGCCGGCCACTGCTCCTGTCCTGACCAGCACTTACAGGGAACAGAGGCCCACGCTGTGCCCCCGGGACCCCTCTGTCCTCAAATAATAAACCCAGCCTCAGGACACAAAGAAGTGGGACTAACCTTGGCAAGACCCACACCCAAAGTAAGGAAAAGCAAAAGTAAACACACAGCCTCTTCTTACAATCCTATCAGAACAGGGAAAGCCCAGGTATTTAAAGGGCTTACCAGAGGGTCTCTCCTCCATTTCCCAAACTTTATCAGGCCCTGTGTGTCCCACCTTGAGCGGAAGAAAAGAAGCATATGCTAAGAAGTCTTGGCCTCTCCAGAAGAAAGCTTGCATGGGGGAATTGGTGGTCTCGAGGCCATCAGCAATAGAATTCCCATCCACAGCTCACAGATGGACAAAACCCAACTGTGCCTCCAACAGCCCTTTCCTCCTGGGGCCTGGCTGACTGCTCTGGCCTCGATTACCATCCTGGTCCATCTGATAAAGGCTGGGGAGGACTGGTTTGACTCGTTTGGCTATTTCAACGCAGCCAGAAACTCACGCTCCAGCTCTTTCAAGGTTCTGAAGAGACTGCTGCAGCAGATGCGGATCCTCCGGGATGCAGGTGCTACTGAGGTGCGAGGGAAAGCTGATAGGGCCCCCGTGTGTGTCTAGTAATTAGGTGCAGGATTGAAATTGTGAGGTAGAGCTTTTCCTTGTCTATTAAACTATTGATTTCACCCGCTGGACAAAGAGAAGGACCCACCCACATAGAGAAGGTGGTGTCGGGAATGGCCACGGAAAAGAGTTCCTCGAATTATTAGTGTTTTCTGTTAACTTCTCTCCGGATCTGTTTTCAAAACTGGTGAAGTCCTCATCATCTGTGATGAGCACGGAAAGAAAAACTCATCCGTGCTACTTCCCTAGTACCCATAGGAAATGCTCTTTTACTGAGCTATGACACACACACACACACACACACACACACACTGCAAATATATAAAACTCAAAGAGGTTATGTAAGAAGAAGAAAAAAAAAAAAAAAACCCTCTTGCTCTGCACCAAATGCCAGGGCTTTCATCAACCTCGGTGGGATATACAGAAATCAGGGCCCACGGTTCTGCCACTTAACAAAGGAATGAAATTGACATGCTGGTGGAAGCCAGCGGGAGACATCTTGTCCCTGGAGAAGAACTCGGCCTCATCTGTGTTTCCTGGCCCCTCACTGATTACTCCTGGCAGGACTCCCCAGACCCCCGGACACCTAATAAACAGTCACCGCGATGGCAATTTCTATCTGCCCAGAGCAGGACAATACCCTGCCTGTTTGATGTCCCTGGCAGGGCACCACCTGGGTCGCAAAGGCAAGCAGCAGGTGGGTGCTGAGGCCACACGGAGTCTGTAAGGGGAGGGAGGGACGTCCTGCAGGGGCCCCACACTGGGCCCCACAGCCCACCAGCTAGCAAGCAGGGACCACGAGGAAGATGCCTCCGGGGTTTTACACCAGACAAACTGGATCTTCAATCTGCTCGGGCATTTAATTAGGCTCTAGAAGCTGAGAAATTATTTAAGCAAGCTACTTCACAAGGCAAAGATGCAGGTCTACAATCTTTCCTATTTAAAGCATTTTTTTTTATTGGGAGGAGCAAAAATAATCTCTGATTTTTAAAAAAATTTCAAATATGGAAAAGTACCGAATCACTTGCATTCAGTGGTTCTGACAAGAACCGTCTTATTTTTACAAGGCTGATGGGTTTTGAGACCATTCTAAGAATGCACTTTCCTTTTAGAAATTCTCCTTATTTATCGATGATAGCTCTGCTTTATTAGCACAAAAGGGTGCCTGTCTTGTTCCTAGTAAAGATAAAAACATCCTGTTAGTACTTTTAAACTCTTTGACCACAGGACAACAAAAACCCTAAACTTCTCTCTGGGACAGCATTCTAATGAAATCTAACTGGGAAATGATAGAAACCCCAAGCTTTGAGGTTGCTTTTCTTCTTCTTTTCTTTAATTGCCAATTTTCTCCTTGCACTGAGGCATTAATCCTCGAAGAATAGAAAGCAGGCTTGCCAGTAACCCAGCAGAGAAGGGGGTGGGGGGAGGAAGGCAGCCCCTGGCCCCTCGCTAGGAGAATCCTTGTCACGCGCCCCTACTGAAGCCTCAGCCATCACCGCCCAGCCTGGCCCTGCAGCCCGCTCTGCCCAGCCTCTGGAAACCAGCCCAGAGCAGCATTGGTATTCAAATTAGGCTGCCAATCTCCCCTGGTGGACTGTCAGTGTAGAGCTTTGAAGAACAAGTACCAGATCCCAAAGCCGGGGCGATCCAGCCAGACTTAAAGCCAGACCCGGAATATGTGGCGTCCTCAGCTCACTCGCTCGAGGTGGGCTCGGTGGGTGGGGGCTGTTTTCTTCCCTGTAGTCTTTAGTTTTATTAAAACAAGAAGATAATGCATCCCCAACCGAGATTCAAAAAGAAAGAGGGAGTCAAGCTACTCATTCAGAGCTAAACGCCGGTTTCTATGGGAACAAGAGCAGCTTTGTGTGCCCAGAACAACTTCCTGCTCCCTCTCCCCCTCAGGACCGGGGCCGCAGTCCCAGTATTGTGTGTGTGTGGCCAACTTGTCTTCTGCCTCATTCGCTCTCCCTGGCCCTGCCTAATTCCCAGCAAGGACACCCATCACCGAGGAAGCAAGAAAGAAGAACTCACAGCATCTGGGCTGAATTCAATCCCAACACAAAAGGATCCAGGCACCTGGGAGCCAGCAGGCTGCCCAGAGACCCAGGACAGTCGGCAGTCCTGTCTCTTGCCTCATTTTTGGTGCCTCCCCTTCAAGCCACTTGTGAGCACCATTTCCAAACTCTTCTCCCGCATAACACATGCAACACTTAGTTTTAAATTAAGTTTCCACATGCGTAAGATGTTGTCTGCACGCTGGATAGCACTGTTAAAAAGTATTAATAGCAATCGTCCCAAGGATAATGGTCGGCATTGAGGAAAGCAGGCTTAAAGCCAACTTCAAGTCTTGCAAATGCTCATGTGTTTTGATGGCGTGCATGCACACCGGGGAATACAGGAGAGACAGAGAAAGAGGGGAGAGACACTTTCCAAAGGTCATCCTTGCCTGCCCTTGACAAGCGGGTGGCTCTGTGTTTAAAGCCCCTGAGGCAGGCAACACCCAAAGTTCGTCTTCTCTGTTTGACAAGAAACCTCGGATTTGGCTCTTTTTCCTAATTCATTTTGACTTTTAAATTAAAAAAGGGAAATATTTATGAATCTATTACTCTCCTCGGAAGCTGCCGTGCAAAACATTTTAGCTCATAAATCCTTGTCATTTTACTAAGTGTCAAGACTTTATTTTGTGAAAGAAAAGGCGTATTTCTTAACACCGTTCGTAAATCACCACTGAAATATTGAGTGCCACCAGCTTCCTCGCCTTCAGAGACGCTCCTTTCTGTACAAGCTCAACAGAAGGCTTCCAAGTTGACCTGGCCAAGCCCCCTGTCACTCACAAGCAACCGAGCGGATCCACAGGTACCTGCACCTGGTTTGTAAGCATTCACTTAGGAGATCTGCAACTCATTTCCACCTGCAAGATGAAAATGCCAATTTTCATCATTTAAATTCAAACTCATAGCCAGGCGTGGTGGTGCCTGCTTGTAATCCCAGCATCTGGGAGGCTGAGACCGGAGGATCCAGGTTCGTGGCCAGCCTCAGCTACCTAGTAAGGCACTCCACAACTTAGTAAGACCCTGTTTCAAAAAAATAAAGAATAAAAAATAGGGCTGGAGGTATAGCTTGGAGGTAGAATGTCCCTGAGTTCAATCCCCAGTACTGCAAAATAAATAAAAAATAAATTCAAACTCATGAGGGAAGTTTACCCCACTTATGTGTCACTGAGTGGCAGTCTTACCGTTGTAAAAGGTGACCTGGGAGATCTGGCATGAAAGAAGATATTAAAGATGGAGAGCCATTTCCATCTTTGGTAAGAAATATGATTTGTTCATAAGAGCCAGAAGTCATCGTTACATCTACTTTCCCCAGGAACATAAGGCCTCTTTGTCACCGAGATGTCATGGCGGCAGCCACGGGCTGGGTCTCCTGTATCGCACTTGCTCCTTCTGTCCTGGTGTGGACTTCCCCGGCACTGGGACCTGACACTAGAGGAAAACCACGCACGGGAGGAAAGAGTTCTTTAGTCTCACGGTTTCAGTCCGTGGGCACTTAGCTCTGGTGTTACTGGGCCTGAGATGAAGCCGCCATAATTATAGGGAGGATGTGACTGAGCAAAGTTCCTCTCCCTGTAGGGTCCAGAAAGAGAGAGGAGAGGGGATGGGGCCAGATACTGTCCCCGAGGGCACGCCCCCAAGGAGCCCTCGCTTCACCGAGGTCCCAGCCCCTCTTCCCAGCAGTCCTTGCAGCTTCGGATCTGCCCGTGGTGCAATCCACAGATGAGGTCACGATCCAGGCACTTCTCAGAATCCTTGCCGCCCTGGGGACCACGCCTCCACCCGCGAGCCAGACTGCCACATCTGTTCTCTCCCGCAGATTAGCAGGATTCACTTAGAACAGGACTTCTCAGTCCTGGGTGTGGTGGCACACTGTAATCTCATTACGTGGGAGGCTGAGACAGGAGGATCGTAGGTTTGAAGCCAGCCTTAGCAATTTAGGAAGGCCCTCAGCAACTTAGCAAGAGCCTGTTTCAAAATAAAAAAAATAAATAAATAAAATAGGACTGGGGGTTGTAGCTCAGAGGTAGAATGCCCCCGGGGTTCAATCCCTAGTAACACACACACACACACACACAAACACACACACACACACACACACACACACACACACACACACACACCACCTGTGCGGGCACGTGCGTACCTAGTTTCTCAAAATTTTAAACCTAGTGAAACCCACAAGGTCACTATTACATGATAGGTTCTTTGTTCCCTTCCCTGTTTTTTGGTTTTTGGTTTTTTCCCTCTGAAAACCTTAGAATCAGCAAGTCACAGAGAGAATGCCCTAAAGAGCAGAGTATGTTTATTGATCAGCTGTAGTTGATCAGCAATCAGGAAGGGTGCTGTTCCTGGCCCATGCCCACTAGAAATGAACCATCAGAGCTGGGTGGGTATGGTGGAGCAGGCTTGTCATCCCTATACTTGGGAGGCTGAGACAGGAGGATCATGAGTTCGAGGCCAGCCTCAGCTACTTAGTGAGGCCCTCTGCAACTCAGTGAGACCCTGTTTCAAAATAAAGAATTAAAAAATAGGGCTGGGGTCGTGGCTCAGAGGTACAACTTCCATCTCCAGTGCCAAAGAAAGGAAGGAAGGAAAGAAGGAAGGAAGGAAGGAAGGAAGGAAGGAAGGAAGGAAGGAAGGAAGGCAGGCCTCTCATGTCCGCCATTCTTCAGTTCCAAGTCTTTTCATTGCCCCTCACCAAGGACCCCAAAGAGGGGTCACCGTCCCATTTCCCTACACCCAGCTACCTTCACGCTCTGTGCCTGCAGACATGGCCGGCGGGCGAGAGCCATGTGGCACCTTCCTGGGGTTCCATCCTAGCGGGGAGCGCACTAAGAGAGAAAGCAGGATTGCTGGTTCAGTGCCAAGCGAATGCTTGGAAGGGGGCGCAGGAAGAAAGCCCTCCACCTGGGATTGGCCAGCACCCCACTTCTCCGCCTCTCCCTCCTCCTCGGCATCCGTCCATCAATCCTCCCGCCAGGGCCAGCCCGGCTCCCGCTGAACCTCCCTCCCTCCTCCCTCCCTCCCACGCACACGCTGGCTCGGTTCCCTCTGCCTGCCACATGGCCAGGGATCCTCAGATCTGGAGAGGTTCCCAGTGGTTTACTGCACCTCCCATTTAGCTTCTCTATTCATATCATAAAAATCAGGTCGGAGACAAGGTCACCACCACGGGGTGGCCAGACGCCCAGGTCTGCCTGGGAGAGCGCCCAGGAGTCCTGCGCCATGCCTCTCTCTCTCTCTCTCTCTCTCTCTCTCTCTCTCTCTCTCTCTCCTTGCTCCTTTGCTCTCCTCTCTTATCTTTCTCCAGCCCCTGGAGCCTGGGCCCCGCTCCCCCACCCCCCAGGCCTGGGCCCTTGCTCCTGAAGGTCAGCCGAGGTGGCCTCTGGCTTCAGCCGCCCTGTTTCCCACCTGACAGGTGCAGCTCTCAAGTTTGCAGGACACTGACATCTTGGGCTACTTCTCTCTCTTCCCTGATTTCATTTCTCTTCCTAAAGTCTGTCCCCTTCCTTCCTTCCTTCCTTCCTTCCTTCCTTCCTTCCTTCCTTCCTTCCTTCCTTCCTTCCTTCCTTCCTTCTTCCCTACTTGCCCTCCAGCCTCTACACCACTTAACAATTCCCGTCGGTCATCACGCATCTTCAGTTTCCCTCCCACTCCGGGCCCACTGCAGCCTCTTCCGACGGGACGCTGCCAGCCCCCACCGTTCACCAGGAAGGGTTCCCCAAGGCTCGTCGGAAGCCCGCAAGTTCAGGGGCATGCAACCTAGGAGACCTGCCTGAAAACGAGAAGAAGACACGGTCTCTGGGAATAGGCCTGTCCTGCTCACCTCGGGATTTCCAGCGGTGCCCAGCACATCACAGATCCCGGAGAAACCTGGAGAGATCCCTAGGCTTAGTGGATGCTGAAAGACATGAATCCATCCATCCATCCATCCATCCATCCATCCATCCATTCATTCATTCATTCAAAAGTACGCACCACATAACCAGTAAGCAAGAGACACAGAAACAAAATAGAGAAAGCAGAGTATCAGCATTTTCCAGGCTAGTGGTGGCCAAGAAATCAAGCCAATAGTCACTAAAATGTTTCATTTCACAAGCTGAGCATCCTGGCCTGTAATCCCTATCCTTGGGAGACTGAGATAGGAGGATTGCAAGTTTGAGGCCAGTCACAGAAATGTAGGGAGACTCTGTTTAAAAAAAAAGGGGGGGGGAGTGTAGTTCAGAGGTAGAATGTCCCTGGGTTCAATGCCCAGCATAAAAATAAATAAGTTAATATACAAAGATTCCATCTAACTCCAGTTGACATTCATCAACAATACAAACAATAAGCCAGGCATGCATTCACAGCCCTGTTCCCTCCCAGGGTGAGCCCAGAATGCCTCTGCCTCTGCGCAGCCACCACGTCCCCTCCACGACCTCAGAAAGCAGACATGAGGGTCCCTGGCTCTCCTCATCCTCGCCAGCATTCATTACTGTTGGTCTTCTTTTTTTTTTTTTTTTTTTTTTTTGCAGTACTGGGGATTGAACTCAGGGGCATTCTACCTCCGAGCTATACCCCCAGCCCTATTTTTTATTCTTTATTTTGAAACCGAGTCTCACTAAGTTGCGGAGTGCCTCACTAGGTAGCTGAGGCTGGCCGCGAACCCAGATCCTCCGGTCTCAGCCTCCCAAATGCTGGGATTACAAGCGTGTGCCACCACGCCCGGCTCTTACTGTTGGTCTTCTTGATTGCCATTTCTAACTGGAGAGAGATGGAATCTCACACCCATCGAAATTTTACTCAGCCATAACAGAAGTACAAAACGATGTCATTCGCAGGAAAGTAGGTGAACTAGAGAACAGTATGCTAAGTCAGATCTGCCCGGCTCAGGAAGCCAAGGGTTATATGTTTTCTCTCATGTGTGGGAAGCTAGAGCGAAAGACTTTAGATAAATGGGAAGAGGGACCAGTAGAATAGAGGAAGAGGGTTAGGGGGGAGGTGGGTAGGTAAAAAGAGAGGAGGGAGGAAGGAATCAGTTCAAATAATGCTATGCTCGTGTACAATGGCGTCAGTCCGAATCTCGATAACATGTCAGAGGAGGAGACGAAAAGGGGTGAGATCCGGAGGGAAACACGCCAGCTGTGGTGTACACGAGTGTTTCCATTACTGTAACCTCACCAGCATGCTCAATTCCAACACACCAATAAAAGTATACTTTAAAAAAGGCAGATAAAATTTCACAAATAAAAAATTAGCTCTCCTTTATGTCTATCTCCTGTGCCTACCATCCATAAATTTATGAGAAGAA
>PVLC010037375.1:0-15316 GCA_004027655.1 Graphiurus murinus
AAAAAAAAAAAAAAAAAAAAAGAAATAGCCATGAATGAAGGAGATGAATGTCCTCTACTGTTTTAATAGAGGAGGACAGAAAAGTAAACAAGGTAATTAATTTAAAAAATATTATGTTAAATGTTGATAAGTACAACAAAGAAAAAAAAAAAAAAAGAAATTTCAGGACTGCAAAGAGGGAGGAAGGCATTATCAACTAAGGCAACAGCAGGAGCTGAGAGGCAAAGGGCACAAGCAACAGCAAGAGTCCAACTTGGCTGCAAATGCAACCTATAAAGTGAAGGGAAGAAAGGACTACTTATTCCCAGATACAGAGTTCCTCAATGCTTGTATTGAAGCAAGAAATGGGGAGTCACTGGAAGTTCTTGAGCAGGGAAGAGCAACAATTTAGAACAGGATGAAATTGGGTATTGGGTTTTGAATGGACATGAGGGTAAACTAGAAATGAAGTTAAGCAAATCTGGAAAAGTAAGGACCCAGGTGTGTTAGTCAGCTCTTCATCACTGTGACCAAAATACCTGCCAAGAACAGCACAGAGGAGGAAAAGTTAATCTTGGTTCATGGGTTTAGAGGATTCAGTCTAGGGTCAGCTGACTCCATTGCTGTGGGCCTGTAGCCAGGCAGAACACGATGGTGGAAGGGCGTGGGGGGCAGGGCAGGAAAGCTGCTCCACTCATGGGAGTGGGGAAGAGCTAGAGAGAAGATAACGCTTTCAGGGCCCACTCTCAGTGACCGACTTCCTCCAGCGAGGTCCTCCCTCCCAGTAGTCCATTCAGTTACTAATCCATTTGATGAATGAACCCACAGATGGGGTCAGAGTCTTTCTGACCCAATCATTGCCTAAGAGCCCCATCTCTGCTGCATGGGGAACCAGGATTCAACACATGCATTTTGGGGGGGCATTCGAAATCTGAACCATGACACCAGATGACCACTCCAGAGGGCGCAGGGGATCTACCACTATGAAGACAATCAGGAATAGGCAGCTTCTGAAATGGCCCTCAATCATCCTGTCTCCTGGAATATACTGCCATGTGCAACCCCTTCCCTTTGAGCAAGCAACTTTCTGTTTGTTTGTTTGTTTTGCGGAACTGGGGATTGAACCCAGGAGCATTCTACATCTGAGCTACAGCCCCAGGCCTTTTTTTTTATTCTTTATTTTGAAACAGGGTCTCACTAAGTTGTGGAGGGCCTCACTAAGTAGCTGAGTCTAGCTGTGAACCTGCAATCTCCTGTCTCAGCCTCTCAAGTACTGGGAATACAAGCGTGCACCACCATGCCCGGCTGCAACTTGCTTTTAATAAACAGAATTTGACTAAAGTGATGAAGTATCACTGCAACTTGGTTACAAATGACCATGAATTTCTTCTTGTTCAGTCTCTCTTTTTGGCTCTATTTATTTGTTTTCTTTGAAAAAACCAGCCGCCATCTTGCACGTTGCTCAATGGAGAGGCCCACATGGCAAGGAACGGAAGGTTTTCTCCAGCTAACAGCCCATGAGAAATTGTATCCTATCAGTACCCAAGTGAGTGGAGGCTGGTCCTCCTTCAGCTACTCGTGGAGACAACTGCAGTCCTATTTGATACCTTAATTGTAGACTGTGAGAGACCATGAGCCAAAGGTGCCTAGCCAATTTGTGTCTGATTTCCTGACCCAAGGAAATTCTGAGATAATAGATATGGGCTCTTCAAGCTGCTAACTTACCAGGGCAACTTGTTATATAGTAATAGATAACTAACACAGGAAGGAAGATATTTAACTGATATGGAGATGACAGAGAAAAATGCTTTCTAAGATTCAAATCCCTGGTCTAAAGTTGGGTACACTCTTTCTTTCAGGCCTTATGGATGTGAGGAACTCTTTCTAAAAAGAAACCTTTTCACTATTTCCTAAAGCTGATTAAAGAAACATGTCTTGATTTTCAATTTCAAATGACTCAGGGGGTATTCCAATAGAAAATGGACAGGAAATTAATGCCATATACCAGAGCTAAGGCAGATGCTTCTGAATCTGGCACTTAGGAAAACCCACCTTTCCTTTTACACTTCTCATGCATGATTTTTTGCCTTGGCAATTTGTTTCTAGGGGGAATGCCCTCTCAATATAACACAAGTTATCTCACAAATGCATCGGCAGCACCAAAAACCTGAATGATAGTTAGCAAAAAGCCTCAGCCAAGGGATTTTTAAGACCACCTTATCCCTTCAGTTATATTTGAGTTATGGAGTTGTAGAGCAAAGCTAATACTGTGAACCGTGCAATAAATCTCAGAGCTAAATCTCTTTAACGTGTTTTTATATGCAATGTGACCATTTGCAATTAAGTTCTTTTCGCTTATAAAACTTGCAGGGTGTCAGGACATGCCATATTCAAATACGTAGCCACGGCTACTTCCATTATCTTAGGCTTTTTGTTGTTGTTGTTTTGTTTTTGTAGACACCTTCCACAATAGTGGTGAGCAGATCCTCAGACCTCCAGCTTGACACCTGTTGAGAACTGTGGTCATCATGCTGGTGAGAGATTTCCCCTCCGCCCACAAGCAAACCAGTCAGGTCTCCTCCTGTTGTGGACATTTAATTTAACCTTTGTAAGTGCAAACAGATGTCTGCATTTTACCCTAGATGGAAACAATTTTCCCTCTACCTGGATTTTCCTTGACTGTCTTGGGTGAAAGAGAAAATAGCAAAGTACACTCTTTGCCTTTTCTGTGATACCTTTTTGATCTGGCTAACAGTGCCTTTTTCTCTGACCTGCAAATGAACCAGCAATTCCCACATTGCAGATGGAGTAGTAGATTGAAAACTTCCTCCTTCAATTACCATAAGCATAAAGTAAAAATATTCTCTGGAAAATTGAGAAATAATACCACGTTCCCTTCACATATTGAGTTATTTCATGGAAACTGCCTGTGACTCACTACTTTTTAGCTTTCATGTGTTTGGGTTTTTTTGTATGGGGGATTGAACCTTGGGGAATTCTACCTTTGAGCTATACCCCTAGCCTTTTCTGTTTTTTATTTTGAAATAGCATCCTGCTAAGTTGCTGAGGATATCACTAAGTTGCTGAGTCTGGCCTCAAACCTGCAATCATCCTATCTCAGCCTCAAGTACTGGGATTTCAGGTATGCGCCACCATGCCTAGCTCTTCCTTTGTCTTTAATTCCCTTCTTATTAAGGATATTTCCCTTAAAATAACCATCCTACTGCATCTCTCCTTGCCACCATCTCTCTCTCTCTGATATATGTGACTGGCCAAACCACAATTTTGATTAAACTCAATGATCCCACTTCTCTAGGTTAGTAGCCAAGCAGATGTGTGATGGAAAAAATAAAACTGCCCAATGTGACAAACTTGCTTCATTTTAGACTTATGTTCTTAAACCTGAAAAGAATGGGTACTCAGCACTATTCCAAAATATGCATACTCTTCCCTCACACCTTTACCTCCTATAGCACCCAAGGTGACCAGCTATGTCTTCTCTCAGGTTCATGTGCCTCACCCTCGCCTCGTCTTTCATGGAGGGAATGGGAGCTACTCGTTGGTAACTCTTCTATCCCCACTGCATTTACATGCTCATCTGCATAGATGATCGTTTTCTTCTTCACAGTCATCACATGGAACGAGGTTTCTTGCTTCTATCCAAGTTCTCCCACTTAGGCTCTTGCCTTCTGGAAGAATTTGCTCCTCAGCCCTCCTCTCTCAGTACTGCATCACTCATCAATCTCTCCCTTTCTACTGGACCTTTCTCATCAGCATCCAAGATGCCTTGGTATCTCTGATCTTAAATGAACCAAAAACTCTCCCAGAACTCATCATATTCATATGTCTCCCCTTCACAGTAAACCTGTGCTAAGACTTATTTATGCATTCTGTCTCCACTTCTTCACCTCCTATTCACTCCTTTACCCAGAAGACACCAGCTTCTGTTCCCATAATGCCTCTAAAACTGATCTAATTAAGGCCACCAGCAACTAATATATTGCTAAGTTAAGTGGGATTTTCTCTGTTCTCACAATAATTGCTCTTGCAGCATTTGACAGGGGTCCTTTCTCTTTAAGGTACTTTCCTACCACTGTTTTGGTGATACCAAAACCCTTGGTTCTCTACCTGCTACTTTGGTCATGATACCTTGGTCTCAGCTTCTAGTCCATTTGACCAACACCCTGCATATTATCTTCACTTAGATGTCCTACATAAATCCACTGACATGTAGTCCCCCTCCTAAAACTAGAAGCCATCTTTGATTCCTCACTTCTTAATTCTGAAAGTCAATCTTCAGCATACCCTGTCATCTCTTTGAACTATGTCTTGCACCTGTCCATATCTTTTCAACCTGATCCATATCCTAGCATCTCTTCCCAAGATTAATATGAAGCCCGCCCTTCCTTCCTTCCTTCCTTCCTTCCTTCCTTCCTTCCTTCTTTCCTTCCTCCTCTTCTTCTTTTGATTGAACTCAAGGGCACTCTACCTCTGAGATACAACCTCAGCCCTTTTAAATTTTTTAAATTAAATTTTTAATTTTAAATAGAGTCTTGCTAAGTTGCTGAGGATGGTCTCGAACCCATAATACTCATGTCTCAGCCTCCCAAGTATTGGAATTACAGGCATGCGCCACCGTGCCTGGATTATTATAAAATTTTCTAATATGTCTGCAAACATGTTAGAAAACTTTCCCATTCTGCAAACCAGAGAGAACATCATTCACAATCTCTGCAGTGGCTCTTTCCTCATCCATTTCAAAATAGCCAGATTCTTTGTCATGATCTACAAACCCTCAGCCTTTCCCTAGGAGGCCACATACCCGTTCTCTCTCACACTCTCTTGCTAGTCCCTTTTCTGCCTCTCAAGCCAAGTCCATGTCCTTCCCACCTCAAGGCTTTGGTGCTTTCTTATTCTTCAGCTCAGCTCTCAAGTGTCACTCTACTAGAAAGCCCTTCTTTGACCACTCTCTTTTGGTAAGTGACTCCAGGTATTCTCTTTGTTCCTTATTTAGGTTCTGCTAAACACTCATCCCCATCTACAATAATGACTATTTGAATTACTTTCAATCTCCCCTTCTAGAATATAAGCTTGTTCTCTCTTGAATGTCTATGGTCTAGCGCTATGCCTGAGCATAAAAGCCACTTGATATGTAAGTGATAAATGTATGAAGAGAATTTTGAAATGCCGCCTGTGATTGGGCAGTGCTCTATAGTTACATAGATATTATTTCAATTACCTGACTGGTTGTCTCTGAAATAAAAGAGACACAATTCATATTCATTTAATTACTGCTACATTCCTATAACAACCTAACAGTGACTGTAATGTCACAGTATCTAAACAATTTAGAGGTATGTTTGCTCCTATTTCCTTTAGCTAAGTAGGACCATGAAAATGCCTTAAGATGTTTAGAAATGTGGCTTTGTGAAAGAGGATTTGCCTGAGATTCAATCAATCTGAATTCTGGTGCTGGCTCTATGATGAATGAATGATAAAGTCTTGGGGAAATCTCTGTATTTCTCCATATTTGGGGTTCTTCATCAATGAAATGCAAAGTTGGGGCTTTCTTGCCAACAACGTAATTCGAGTATTTTGTGAGTAACTGCAACCTGCCATATTAGTTAGCGTTTAAACATTTATCTGTTGCTGTGACCAAAATACTTGACAAGAGCAACTTAGAGGAGGAGAAGTCCACTCGGCTCATGATTTCAGTAGATTTAGTCTGTGGGTCTGAGGAGAGACATGGCAGAGGAAAGCTGCTCAGCTGACAGTAGCCAGGAAGCAGAGGGAGAGAGAGACAGGAGGGCACCAGGGACAGATATAGATAGTCCAAGGCCACATGTGCCCCTGGGGTGGGGGCACTTACTTCTCACAGTTATACCCTACCTGCCTACCATTACCACCCAGTAGTACAAATTATTAATCCATCAAGCGGATTAATCCAATGATGAGGTCGGAGCCCTCGTGGTTCAGTTATTTCATCTCTGAACATTACTGTATCACACACATGAGCTTTTCTAGGGAACATTCCATATCCAAACTACGACACCTGCTTTCTGAACAGTGTCTCACCATGGTGGTGGTAGGATGAACAGAGGAAGCACTGGTTCAATCCAGTGAGCAGAGCCTGCAGTCAAGTGCACAGAAGCACCTGTTTTGTGCCCATATATCCAAGTGACACAAAAAAGCACTGCATGTAGATGGTTAGGACCAAGACAGTCTTCTGGGGGCAGGGCCATTGCCATTCTCCTGCCAGCATCCACCCAAAATGAAACACCCAAGTAAAAGCTTTCTTTGCATCTAGAGGGGAGCCTGCAGCTGGCCTCCGGATGTCACTCTGGGGCAAACACTTGGGGTTTTGTGGGTGCTGAGTTTTTTTTTTTAAAGTCAGCCTGTGCAGCCTACAGAGAGTTTCCCCCGTCTGGGCAGGCTTCCTCTTCCTGGCAAGCTTCCACAGCATTTCTATTTACACCACATCTTAAGTGGCATGAAAAACACCAACCCGAAGGAACAACAGACACATACAGGAGCCTCAGAGTAAAGCAAACTGAGTTAATGGTTTGAGCAATCCTGGAGTAAACATTCAAAGGCCCAGAGTAAAAACACAGCCTGATAATTAGAGGGTGGCTCTTTGAAGCTGTGATTCCATCCTTTGTTTCCCCTTCTGTTCACATTAGGAAGGTGGGAATCTGCTCTCCTTGGCTCCACAGCACACAGCCCTTCCCTTATTAGGGGTCTATCATTCTGTAATGGAGTGAGCAGGGCATTGTTTGGTTCACTTCTTCTCTTCAAGAAAACTGATGTTCATTTTAGGGTTATCCTAGACCCCTGGAATAAGCAGTGGGAGAACTGCAGAGGGGCCTGGGAACTACACTGGAGTGAGTTTGGGGGCAACAAGGCTGGACTCCCGCAAGTACTTTACTAAGCGCCTGACTCAACATTTCCACTTGTTCAACAGGTAGTCGCTCTCCTTGAGAGTCCACAACTCTCTAAGTATTTCCACTTCTTCTAGTTGATAAGCATTCCCCAGATTTATCACATTTCCTAAGTTTTTTAAAATTGTTGTGCTGGAGATTGAGCTACCTTTGAGCTACACCGCCAGCCCTATTTTATTTTTTATTTGGAAACCGGATTGTTGAAAGCCTTTCTAAGTTGCCAAGGCTGTCTTTAAATCTGATTCTCCTGTCTTAGCCTCCCAGGTATTGGGATTACAGTTGTGCACTGCCACGCCCGGCTGGTTCCTAGGTGTCTTTTGAATGGAGTGTCTTGCCGCCATCAAACAGTCAGCAGGGGGTTCTTAGTTGTCAGATGTTTGTACATCTTCCCTAACACTCTTCTCAGTAGTTAGCCTCTTCCCAGCAAAGTGTAGAGTGCTGGACCTTTTCAGGAATAATGGATTACTCAGAAGTTGATGACTTGGTAGCTTTAAAACAATCTTTAAGATGGTTTATCTTTCGTGGGCTGATTAACTGGGCCATAAGTGAGTATATATCAAAGGATCATTCTAGATTGTTCAGTTTTGAGCAAGCTGGTAGTTTTGATTGTAGATACCTCTTTCTCCACCATCTAGGTCAGACTCCATGTTAAGCTGAAGACATCCTTAATGTTGTAGGTAATTTTACTTTCTCTCATGGAAGTTAGTAGCATTCTTCATTTTCTGGCTGTTCTTTCCCAGCCCAGTTCCAGTGTTTGCAAATTACAGTATCTCCATACAAATTCTACGCCAGGATTATGTGGAATGTTGTCCACATAGACACTGGGAGATAGCATATAACTGAAATAGGACTCAACCTTTAGTAAAAGGTTGCTTCGCTGAAAGGAGGTTCCAAATAAGTCAATGAGTAATTGGATATGAGCTTTGCCATTTTTCTCAATTTCAGTAAGGTGGCTTTCTGGTTTCAAGCAGATAGGTTCTCAGTAATGACTTTTCCCAAGACCTCGCAGAGTTGAGGGAAAGGGATGGGGCATAAATATATAACTCGATTAGTTCAAAACAGCTGCTATGTCAAGTAGAAAGCTCTTGGGCCAACGGCTGAGAGGTTCGGGCATATGTAACCGCAGTGATATTTATTAAATGGAATGGCCATCTGACAGCACTCTCAAAGGTATTCTTTTTTATCTCAAGTTACTGCTTCTCTTTATTGTACACAATGTCCTATAAAGAAGATATATGTCTACAATTGAGCTTTGAGAGAGGACCACGGGGCCAGTTCCATTTAAAGGGAATGAAGTCAAGCAGTAAATTTGCTGGTCACTCTTTTCATATGGAGGTACCGTAGCCAGCGGTTGGTCTTTGATGTCCCAACAATAGAACTGGGCCCCGGAGGCAGGGGAGCACCTCCATAACACCAGAACTAGGCCACAGTCATTAAAATTTGGAGTCCAGTTTGCAGAGTAGCACACATCAGGCAATCCAGAGAGTGGGCTGTGGGCTACGGGTTCCCTTTGCTGGTGAAAAACTCTCTTCTACAGTATTTTTGTTGCCTGCTACAATTCTTTACTACATTTTTGAGTGGGATATTCATAAGAAATATGCACATAAATAGATATACAGATCAGTGAAATTTCACAAACTGAGGACATTCGTGCAGCCAACACCCAGATCAAGAAACAGAACACAACCAGCTCCTCAGATGCTGCCCCGTGCCCCCTTCTGGTGTCGCTTTCTGGACAAAGGTAACCTGTGTCCTCTCTTCCAACAGCACAGATTTATTTTCTTCCTGGTTTTGGTGTTTGTGTAAACAGGATTGTGTAGCAGGGACTGTTTGGGGCCCGACTTCTTTTGCTCAGCATTACAGTTGTGAGGCTGCATCTGTTGCACGTGGTTATAATTTGCCCACGCTCAGCACGTGTCTTACCCTCCATCCTGCCGTGGATGGGCACTTGGGCCTGACTCCAGGTCAGGACCATTTTAATAATGCCGCTTGGAAAAAAGACTTCTTTCCAAGTCTTTGAGTGCACAGATGAATACATTTCTGTTGGGTATATAATGGGGTGGAATTGCTGGGTCAGTGGCATGTATATATTTGCTTTTAGAAGTTACTTTGGAAAAATAGTTTTGCAAAGTGTTTATATAAATCCACGCTCCCGCTAGATCACTCAATGTTCTCATCAATACTTGGTGTCTCCAGGTTTTTGTTTTGTTTTTTTGCCATTCAGTGGCCTAATATGGAGGTTCCAAATTTTCAGTGGTCATATTGTTTTTAAAAGAGTTGTTCTTCCTTTCTATTTTAGCTATCTACCCATCCTGTGCTCAATTCTGTAACTACTGCCAAATAAGTAAATTATTTAGACAGCTGGAATGAGACTGGTCCCAACTCAACATTTAGGGTACAGAGAGAGGAGAGAGAAGAGAGAAGCTATTATAGAACACAACTAAATTGTGATGGAGCTCAAGATGTAGTGTTAAATAAATAAGAGGCACATCTATTAAAAGCAAGGAAACAAAAATGAAAATCCAAAACACGAAGGACAAATTTCTCTGGGGATACATAGAATATGGAGAATATAATGGAAAAGGACCTGGAATCAGAGGAGCCCACAAGCTGATTAAATATTAGCAAGGTAATGCTATAACTAAAAAAAGGAAATATGGCACTAACCACTGTCAAGTGGGGGAGACATTTAAAAACCCTGACCACTTGCTCCCCAAAAGACCATGAGATGAACTTTGCAACACACAGAGGAAAAAGAAAATCTGATTATCCAAAAGGAAGAAATTCTTCCGGCCAGAAACTGTAACTGAAAAGTAGAATATACAACATACAGAACTTGTGGAACTCCTATCCCCAGGCATGTCCTGCTTTTCTTGTTATGTCTGGGAAACGAAGGTAGGAAAGGGCACCATTATCAGGGAAAGTGGTTGCTGGCTTGAACAGTTAAGGCCTCCTGAGTGATGGAGAACGTATTTGTGGACACAGGTCCATTCCTACCACGTAGCACACAATTTTAAGTAGTGAAGGGTGGTGATTTGAAAGCAAGATGAAAAGAAGTGGACATATATAGCTTGACTCAGAAAGAGCAGTTAGTGGGGTGGATTGCATGCTGACGGAACAGTCTGTAGCACATGGGGTGGCCTAGTCTGGCTTCAATTTCTCAGGGGCAATTACTCATGGACCTTACCCTGTCCCTGGGATGGACTCAGACCCCAGAGTCAGGCTGAGCAGCTTCACAATACAGCCCTAGTAGAAAGCGGGGCCAATTGAAAATAATATCCCCCACTAGGCATACTGATGTATGCTTATAATCCCAGTACTTGGGAGGCTGAGACAGGAAGATTGCAGGTTCAAGGCCAGCATCAGCTACTTAGTGGGACTCTCTTAGTGACAGCTTGTTTCCAAACAAAAAATGAAAAGGGCTGGGGGGGGGTCTAGCTTGGAGGTAGAATGCCCCTGGGTTCAACCACCAGTACAAAAAAGAAAAAGAAAGGAAAGGAAAGGAAAGAAAAGGAAAGGAAAGGAAAAGAAAGAAAGAAAGATAAAATTCCTCTTAGCACCTGCCATGTGGAAGTCAGGGAGAGATGGGGATTCTGTTGAACTAGGAGGCCCGCTGCTTGTCACATTTCTTCTGCAGAGCTCCCCTTGCTCCTTCCTCCTCTTCTCCCACATGTAAAAAGACAAAAAGTGCCTTTTGGAAGAATGTGTGCACACAGGCAGCAGGATGTGTGTGTTCTCAGTGAGGGCAGCTGCATGGAACCAATCTGGCTACACCAGTTCTGTGATATATTCCCCTTTACGAGAGGTTTTTAGAAAAATCTGATGTTGCACCTTAATTTCCTGACATTGTTCTGCCTTGGTTTCTTCCCATTAAAATGCGAATGAAAATTAAAGGAGCAAACACATGTATTAGCTTTTCATCACTGTGACCAAAACACTTGACATCAACAGTTTAGGGCAGGAAAGATTGGCTTTGGCTCATGGCCTCAGAGGTTTCTGTCCATGGTCAGCCAGCTCAAACGCTTTGGGCCTGAGGTGAGGGAGAAAATCATCGCCGAAGGGTGTGGCGAAGGAAAGTTGCTTAGCTCATGGCAACCAGGAAACAAACAGAGCAAGGAAGGGGCTAGAGACAAGTTATCGTCCCTGAGGGCATTCCCCCAGTGACCTCCTTCATCCAACCATGCCCTATCTGACGACAGTTTCTACCAGAAGCCACTCTTCTGGACACTGCTGCCTTGGGGACCAACCCTTCCACACATGAGCCTTTAGCGGACATCCTAGGTCCAAACCACAGCAACACATAAAAAGCCCTAATAGCAGAGCACAGAATCAGTGCTCAGCATTAGCTTCTATACCATCACCTTTATCATGATCATCATCATCATCGTCATTGTCATCATCGCTGTTTTGAAAATTAAGTTCAAAAATTAATAAAAATCTTCCCCTGGGATGTATATTCTTAGATAAGGAAAATGAAATTCAGAGAGTGGAAGAGACTTCCCCAAGGCACAGAGTTCTACAATGCCAACCCTATAGGGAAAAACATTACCAGTGCCATGGAAAGTCCTGGCAACATTAGAATCTTCCAGTGATGTAGCTATTCTCAACTCATTTTACTGAATGGGATGCAGAGGCATGGACTTTTGAACAGGTCATATGCTTAGAAGCAGAACTGAATTGAAACAACTCCAACACCTATGGCCATGCTTTGGCCATACTGTTGGACTTGGTGACTTATTGTGGTTGATGGGATATTACTGAGTATGACCTAGGTATGACCCAAGCAAAGGGATAAAATGTGCTTGTGCATTTGGATCCACCTTTACCTTCCTGTACTTTTTCATCACCATGAGAAAAAGGCATGGTAGGGGGCCTGCTGGGGTTATAGAAGAATGAGAGATAAGTTGAGCAAATCCAGACCCAGCCCATGGCTTGAATCCATACTTTGCCCAGATCCCCTAAACTCTGGTTGACCCTCTGCACCATGACAGTGTGAGTACTAGCCTGCTATTGCAGTCACTGAGATGCAGGAATAGGTGGCCCTATGACATTATTAGACAAGAGCCGAATAGTATAGGACCTGTAGTAATTGCTTTCTGGGACTTGCAACTTGCAAGAAAAGCATGCATGCAGATGATTTTGTCTTAAACTGTGACCTGCCTATGGTCACATAGGCAGATTCTGATTCAGTAGTTCTGGGTAGGACCCAAGATTTATTTTCTAACAAGCTCCCAGGAGATGCTAATGATGCTGGTCTACAGATGGCATACTAGGTACAAGGGCTGAGAAGCTGTTCTGGGCTTCTCATCTGTATTTCTGGACCACAACTGCACCTGGTGAACATTTTGGCAGCGGATAGGCTGCTTTGTCCTGGTAATAGCAATCCTCTCTGGGTTGCTAACAACCTGCTAACAATCTCCACTGCCAGCATGGTCAGAAGGTCAGCTTGTATTACCAATTCTTCAGCCCATTTCCAGAGCTAAGAATTAGAGACACCTAATGGAATTACCTCTCTTTTAAACTTTTGCTCTATTCCTGGCATTTGAAGGTTACCAGTAATAATACTGGCTTCCAGTTCATTCTGGGCTCATAAGCCATACCAGACTTCCAAGTCACAATGTAACCGAGAGGCCTCAGGCAGCAGATACAAAACCTATCTCTCGTTTTCTTAATTTACAGTCAGTCAGGGAATGGGGATGAGATGATAATGGGATACTGAACAGCACAAGAACGGAGGAAGCTAGGACACTTTTCTCATGCTTTCTCATTTAGCACCCAATTTTCATTCCCCATCTCCACCCATGACAACCATCACTGTTACCACCATCGCTTGGAGAATTCTGAAAAGAAAGGATAATTCTTTCCTAATACACAGATCTCTCTCCTCTTTCAGTTTTTAATAATATACTGTTAAGTTACATGCTGGTATTTCAGTCGTAGAAAAATACCAACCTGAAACTCAACCTTCGAGTTCTGTGAAGTTTACTAAGGGTTATTGTAGATTCTAAACACATTCTGTAAAATATATTTAAAATATAGCCATAATTTCTTAATAAGCTAAACATACAACTGCCATATGACCCAACTATTCTTCTCCTAAATATTCATCCAAGAGTAATGAAAGCACATGTTCACATAAAGACTGAAAACCGAATACTCATGGCATCTTCATTTTAATAGTTCCCAAATTGGAAACAACTCAAATGTTCTTCAGTGGGTCAACAGATTAGCATATTGTAGATCTGGCCATACAATGGAATACTAATTGACAATAAAAGGAAAAAATTCTCTATGCACAAAACAACACAAAGATAAATCTCAAACTCATTGTAACGAGCAAAGAAGCACACCGTGCGGTACTGTGCATTCTGTAAAATTCCACTTACATGAAACCAGGAGACACAACACCAATCTATGATGCAATCCTGTGCGTTCTGTACGATTCCACTCACACGAAACCAGGAGACACCCACCAATCTCTAGAGACAGCAGGTCAGTGGTGGCCCGGAGATCACAAAGGGGCACAAGGAAGACTTCGGGAGATGGGAGATTAATTTGTAATGTTCTCTGGGATGATGGTTTTGCAAGTGTCTATGTGCAGTTTGTCGCTTATCAATTACACTTCAAAAAAGCTATATTTAAATAAATAAGAAAATGGCTGCCCTTTACTTCCTCCTCTTCTCATTACCCTCTCCAAAGGGTACCTGTGAGCCAAGACATGTTTTTTCTTTGTGTCTTTGTCATTGGCATGAACATCTTATCTGGATGCTGTGGGAGGGAGTTAACACCTGGGAGGGCTATAATACCATTTTCAGTTTCCCCCTCCATCCTTCATCAGGATGCTTGTTATTTCTGAAAATAGATACGTGGTGTCCAGCAGGAAATTGCCTGGCATTCCAAGTCTACACTTTTTTTTTTTTCCAGGTCACTGGTGTTGAGGATCTGGGAACCGGGGTGCCTCAAACTGCAAGTCTGGCTGCTTAGGAACCCAAACTTGAAGCTGCAGCCCTCCCGGTCCAAGGACCCTCCTCACTCACTTCTAGGGAGAATGGGCTGTTGCTCTCTCCTGGAGCACTGGAACCACAGAGAGCACTCTGTGCGAGACAACTCGGTGGACTGAAATGGGCACAGGTCAAGGCCAACAGGAAGAAGGGGTAGTTAACCTACTGTTTTTACTTCTACTCAGTTTACAGAAATAACTCTCTAGTGACACATGCTGGTCTCCGCCTGGGGAGCTGATACAAAGCTTTTTATAAAAGCACCTTGATCTCTGCCTTTTGCAGGCATTAGATGACAACCCACACTCCACTGAGGGTGACCCCTGTTGCTCTAAATAGGAAACAACCACAGCTCAGCTTCTCAGGAGAAAAAGGACCAGCCGCATCTCCAAACATGGGGAGTTTGTAGTCCATGCCTAAGCCTGACCTTTCTTGGCAAGTTTGGAATTCCCCTCTTCCCAATGGCTCTGAGAAGGCACAGGGTAGTGGATCCTGTTGCTGACCAAAGCACATCCTATTCTGAGGCTAACAGACTTCCTGGTTATTAATGATGGTGACAGGAGCAGGTGCCTCCTGGAAACAGCCCTGCACCCATCTGAAGACTTCCTACACTGTTGCAACCTAGAAAAGTAGTTACAATCTCAGCTTGGCCTCTCCTAGAAGTGGACTGAAAGATCTCCCAGAGATGTCCCTCAGAATATCTAGTAGGGTAAGGGGAGAAAGGCAGAGAAGGGAAAGAGATGTAAGGGCACATTGCCAAGACAGTGACCAAGATGGGCAGTAAATGTTTAGTCCCCAGAGGAACACTGAACACTAGCATGCTGGTCTGATTAGTACAGAACTGGATCTCACCTCTTAGCTGTTATGCTACAGAAGGCAATAAAATTACATTTTACATATTTTATCTTCTTGGCTTCTTATGAAGTTCTTATGGAAGGGGATTATATAAGATTTAGATACAAAGCATAATGAGACCTTTCCCCCCAGTAATATACTCCCCTGCAATTTCTTCGAGCCCACAAGATAAAATCCAGGCATTACAATTATGCCATTATCCCATCCCCTGTCTTTTGGGGATGAGTAGAGATAGAGCGACACCCTTAGATGTCGTGGAAGAAAGGGACTTTATCACCATCCATTTATTCACAAATTATGAAATCCTGAGCCGGGATTGCAGAGGAAAGATACTCTCAGAAGATGAGAGGGGGAAAAAAAACAGAACTAAAGAAAGCTATAAAATGTTATCAAACAAGGCAAATAATAGCTGGGTGTGGTAGTACAAATTTGTAATCCCAGGATTTGGGAGGTTCAGACAGGAGGATTGCAGTTTTGGGCCAGCATCAGCAACTTAGTGAGACTCTGTTTCAAAATAAAAAGTAAAAAAAAAAAAAAAAAAGGGAG
>PVLC010037376.1:0-15323 GCA_004027655.1 Graphiurus murinus
TGGGAGGGGCTGGCGTGCAGGCTCGGTTCTCTGCTGTTCGGCCTGTTCCACCTCCTGGACAGCTGGGGGCGCAGTCGGACAATGATGGTTTGGATAGCTGAGAGGAGGATGGTTGAAGGGCGCTGGCGGCTAAGATGGTGGCAGCCACACGCTGGGTCCCCCAAATCTCCCGATCTCCACCCAGGCGCTCCAAGTTCACACCCAGGCTTCAAGCACTCCCTGTCTTCCCCTAGTCAAGAGGCTGGGCTCCCGGCCGATCTGCTTCAGGCTCACTTTTCCATCCCTGGAGGTTGACCTACCTGCTCGACCTTCCCGGGTTGCTGAGGGGCGCAGGCTGGTGATAGTCTGGCCAGACGGCGGGTAGCTGGTTGGGAAGGGCTAGCAGGGGGGATGGTGGGCCGCCACTTCACGGCCCACCGGCTCCCGCTGACTCGTCCTGCCCCTCCCGGACTCAGCTCCTCCGCTCCCACCTCAGGCCCAGGCCTCCGCCAAGAAACTCCGTCCCACTTCAGGCTCTGGGCCATCGCAGTTCCGCGCTGAGGCGATGCGCCGGGACAGACCCCAGACCCGCGGGTGCCCACGCTGAATGCCCCACGGTTCTGATCTCTGCCTGGGTGCGGCGCAGGGTGCCAGGGGTGCTGTGTCCCGGGGCCCGTCGTTCCCAGCGTCTGGGTGGCCCCCAAGGCTCCTGGTCCTGCCCTTCCACAGCCTACCTCCTCGGCGCTGAGCCCGGCTGCTGCCTGCCCTGGCAGAGCAGGGCCGGCGGGGGTCCGCGCGGATCGCTGTGCTAAGGCATCTTGTCTTTTCTTGTCCCCGCTCTGCTTTCTTGATCTTCTTTATTTGTTTGTGGTTCAGATTTCGCTTTTTTCCTTCTGTTGAAAAGATCTTTTTATGGTAAATTTAGATCCAAATCAAGGCGTTTGTGAAAAGACGGTTCACTCAGTCGCCATCTTGGATCCTCCCTAAACATAGCATTTTAAAAGTCTGTAGAACCTCTTTAAAAATCCCTGAGAGGAGTGTGATCTTATGATGAATGTTCCCACACAATGATGACGTCTTTGCTATCAGAAAGGAAAAATGTGCCATATCATCTTGAGTTCCAAAGTTAAGGAGAGGTTTACACTCAAATATAAAAGTATCAAGACCCATGTGAGTGACAGAAGGTAGAAGTTGAAGATGCTGAAGCCAAACATTACCATTGTAAAGTTTACCTAAGGGGGATCTACACTTCCTTGATCAAAAGCTTGAAGTATCTTTGGGAGCACATTCATTAGAAGAGGTCAAAGAATTTGAAATTGTTTCTGAAAAGCTTTCTCTTGGTCAAAGTTGTCTTGCTTTCTTCTTTATGTCAATGTCAACATGATTTACATTATAATGTGAGGCTATAATGCACCAATAAAAGCATATTTAAAATGTAACTGTCAATAGGTTTAGCAACAAATAAATAATCTTTATAAGGCAATTGCCAATGGAATTCTGACAAGAACACACAATGCATTTTGAGAATTGATCCTCACAAATAGAAATGGTATGAAGTACATGGAGTAGTATTAAATACGTTTGAAGGCATTAAGTCAAACAAGGATATTTTATATTTTGACCTTGTTCTAGGAATAAAGGAAACTCCAGGAGCCCTGCAATTGCCCTTCAGTTTAGATGAAATGATTGATTTCTTTTCAGTTGAAATGAAAGCTTGTTTTAATTATTTTTTTAAATTGTCCAGACCATCATAACTTTGGAGCTATCAGAAAAAGCAGACCTGTGACAAGAAAAATAACAATTCAGCATTTCTATTGTACATAAGCATGTGTGTTTTTCTTGCCATGGGGCAGAAGGGAGGACAGAAGTGATACTGGTGATCAAACATGTGAACAGTTTACAGAAACCCACATTTAAAAATTTCAGTGAGGTTGTAGGAGGGTCAATCTTCAGCAAAAATTAAATCTCCATGTGAGAATTTCACATTTGAAGTCTGATTGCCCTCTACAAACATAAGAGCAATACATTTTTCTGGTCACCTTTTAAAGACCAAGATCTCTTTTGGTCTCCACTACTTACTAGCTTGACAGTGACCTGTCAAACTTCTTAATCTCTGAAAAACTCAGTTTTCTCTTTTGTGAAATCTATTGTATGGCATTATAAGAATACACCTTATTTAGTACCTATCTACCAAGTACGTAAGACACATTATCTCCTTTAATACTCACAAGAGTCCTATGAGTCTTGACAGAGTATAAAATAAACAACTTTTCCAAGATCACACAGCTGGTAGGTGGCTAAGTTGGATCAATCTTAATCAAAATCTTATAGTATTCTTACAATGCCACATTGACTACCAAAGCATGGCACAAAATAGGCATTTCTCAAATGTTAAATCTCTTTCCTCCTGCGACATACTACCAATATTGATGTGGAATTCTCCACAAAATTTTCTAAAAAGAAAAACTGTAAGAGTCAGAAAAGAAATATTCTCCATGGGTCTCTCTCCATGGCTTCCTTTCATTATAAGCAATTTGAGAATGATGGTCAGGGGAGTGGTTGGATACTCCACAGTTATTTTCCTGGTCCCAGTTGGTGGGTGAAGACAACTTCAGAGATAGTAAGAAATGATAGGGAAGAAGAATCAAAGAGAAAGACAATGAAAAGACAACATGGAGAATTTGGGGGTGAGGGAGATGGCAAAGAATAAAACGAATGTAGCAAGAGCTTTGAGTTTGGAACTCTGGGGGAAGGGAGCAGTATTTAGGGAGTAAAACCTAAGAAGTTCTTCTATGTGAAAAACTATATGTTACCTTACCCCCTTTCCCTTTAAGGAAATTAAAAATGAGATCTGCCTCATTGTCAGAGAGTGCAGACTAGAATTACTATTTTTTTAATTGAATGTGCAGACACTGGACCACCCTACTTATGGAAACTTCATGACCCAGGAGAGAGTCACTACCTGGGCATAATACTCAAAGAGTGTATTTCAGAAAGAACTGAGGGAGTAGTGTAAAACAGTGAGCAAAGAGAGCAAAGACCAAGTCCCTGTGATTTAATTGCTATAATTAAGTAGCACATTCCTTTGTAAATGAGGATAATAATGTCTGTCTTGAAGAGATGTGAGACTCAAGTGAGATGATAGTGGTTTATCAACTGTAACTTTTCCATGGAAATAAGTTATGATTATTAGGAAGCACCTAGATTTGCTAGTCCTGAGTCTATGGTGGGCAAGTACCATCTTACTTAGTGGTGCATTTAGATTTTTTCCTTTATTGAAATTTTGTGGCTTTCTATAAATGACTGAGGATTACATGCTTCTGTCATACAAGAGGCTTGAAGAGTCAGAGATTGTTGGGAGATTATACTCTGGGTATATGATTTTATGATAACTCAGATAGTGGACCATATTTTCTGAACCCAAATTAAGAACATATGGCCAAAGAAAAAGACAAAATAATATGTATCTGGAAAATCTCGCATCCTTGGTCACCAGAACTATAAACTGGTATTGTCAGCAAGGACTATGCAATCTCTTTATTTTCAAGGTCTTTGCTGGAGGGCAAGCTTCCAAGTTGATGAAGGAGTGCACTACAAGACTTTCAATTTCCCCTTCTATGCCTAGGGGGACAAATAATTAGTGCTTTCCTAGGTCCAAAGAGGAGACCAGAGCCCAGAAATTCTACTATCAAAGCTTGCTTACTAGAAAAAGACATGGTTGTGCCATGCATCACTAAGGATTATAACAGATTAGCAACTAAATTTGAGTTAATTAAAAATAATCAACTATAATAAGAAGAGAGTTTCCAGAAAATTACCATATTGATCAACTTGCTGTCTAAACAACTTGAAAAATACAGAACAAAATTTGGAGGCCCAATGCCAAGTATCTGAAGAGGCTCATTAAAATTTACTGTACAAAAATGACACTGTTCAATTAATTTTGTTAATCATGATGATAAAAATAGTTAACAAATAAATAGTTGGTGGGGGCATTTAAATTTAAAAGTCTAGATAATTATGAAAAACATAATTATTTGAAACATAAAATGCAACCTGCTTTTAAGAGGTGAGGATTGAATGCCAAAAGTTAATTTTTTTAATGAAACAAAAATATTTGACAACAAATAGATAGTGTAAAGTATTGTGAAATACTTGAATAATGACCTACATTTTGAAAGAGAAAACAGATTCAATTTTTGAAAATATCTGGGAAAATAGATTCTCTTAAGTTTTGGGGACTACAAATCTTACCACTAATTTGTTTAGGATGAAAACTTATTAAAATAAATCTCAGTGTCTTGGGTAGCTTTATATTGTTTTGGTTTAGAACTAGTTATGATATAGTTTAAAAAAATTTTAAAGACCTTTCTGAAATTACTTTATAACAATCACCTGAGTAACTCCTTCTAATATATCACAGTAACTGTCTATTTAGCAAAATAAAGTGTTTAATATTTGAATCTTTCAAGGTCTTTGGGTGAATAAGATATAGATTTGGTGAAATATATGACCTGGGTTAATTTCCAAAATTGCTATAAAACATTTTGGATGATACAAATTATCAAACTTAAAATGTTTCTATTGGTGTGAAATTAATTAGCCTACATTTCATTCATTCATTAGATCCACCTATTTCCCAAAAGGATTTAAGTTGGCTGCTTCTTTCCTTTACAGGTATTTTTTGAACATTGCTGTCTATCCTCCTGTTCCATTTTTTGTGACTCTAGTTCTCTTGTTCAATAACAATATACATGGGAACATTTTATTGAGAAAACCTGTCTAGGAGGGGAAGACAGAACCTGGACATGGTGAATCACCTCTGCCAAAAGTCATAAGCAAACTTCCCCTCCACCGCAGTGGTTCCTAGCTCACTCATAACCTATAAAGTGAAGATATCCATCACTCAGCAAGGCAGTACCTGCACCAGTGGGAGGCTGAGAGCCAGTGATTGCTATGCTGGCTGCTGAGCTCTGACAATAAACTCATAACTATAATGGGAGTTAGGTGCCCAAAGGAGAAAAAGACAAATACAGGCCCAGGGCTTCTTAGTAAGTTATTTCTGAAATAGGATGAAGAGTGATACAGAAATTAGAACCCAATATCATGAACAGATAAACAGTCAGCTCGCATTCCTTCCAAGTTGTCTAGGTGATTTGCAGAAGGCTGGGGAATTACTTGATTCCCCTTTACTTTCAGAAAGAGATGAAGTAATTAAAAATCTTCCCCAGGAGAAAGTTCTTGGCCCTGGCGGAGCTACAGGAGATTTCTATAAAACCTTTGGCTTAGCTTTTTCTGTACATTTACTTGATAAGCTCAATCACATGAGGGACTCAGGTGGATTCATGCCTGCCAGCCCCTATATCCAGATTATCTTAATTGCTGAAAAGGATAAAGAGATAGAAAACTGTACCACATCTAGGTTCAGACCTCTAATTAAAGGAGATAGCAACTTTTGGAGTGGATTCTGACAATTCTGATCATTTGGATTCTGTGGTGCTGAAATCAGGCTGTTGTTTGGGGATGGGTCATTTGTTGGGCTCTAGCGTCCTTATTGTTTTTCTTTACTAAGGGACAGTTTTTATTATTTGGCAGTGTGGCAATATCAAGAATGTACTATGAGCTCAGCAATCCAAGGTCTTCATTATTTAATAATATGTTTTTCTAGTATTCCAAGTAAGCAGAATAATATATTTACTTCTCTATTCTTCAACGTCCTCTGGGTAAATCTAAATTTCCATATTCTTCAAAATCCCAAATCATAAAGAGGCTGGCTGATGTTATATTATATCTTAGCCTACTGCTAGATAAAAGCAAAAAATCATGAGGAGGGATAATTGAAAAATAGCTACAGGGAAAAATGGTTCTTATAAATATGTTAAATACGTACAATTGTAAGTGTCAATTAAAAAGCAAAAAAGTAAAATAGAAACCCAAGGCAACTTTCTGGGTAATGAATGAATGCCAAAGTATGTGTTTGCCAACACTACCCATGTGACTGAGGCAAAGTCTTTTTATGTGAAATTTCTACTTAATTACACTTTTAGTTTTCTCAGCATAATGCTCTGGCCAAGATAGTCTATAAATACTCGTGCTACTGCAGAGGAGTCTTTAGTTGCCTGCCATCCCTTCATGCCCTTTCTGAGGGAAATTGTGCCATTTTTCTGGAGGGAGGAAGATGACAGACTGTCACCTTCCGTATCAGGAGCCCACCATCCTGAGTATAGGCCAAGGAGTGGCAACAGTCAACAGCCAGGGAGGGTCAAGAGGATGCTCGATATCCAGTGGTTTACAAAGGAGCCTGACATAAAAGGTCTACCCAGGAGGGAGAGTAAGGGAATTTGAATGTAAGAAATTCAGAGAGGAAGTGAAATGGTTGTAGTAGAAGCATAAGCTACACAGTGAAGGCCTAACAAAAGGATAATTGAGTCAAGTAAATAGCAGAGATAATTAATTTCCAGCCATTGAGGGGATGAGAAAATATCTATGTTGCTAGTTATGGTGGATTTTCAGTTCCCAAAACATAGTTATGTTTTTATGGGATCTGCTCATACTATAGCTCCTGGTTTTAGTTTTTGTTTATTTTAGGATGTGTCATGTTGCTGTACTCAGATCTTATGTGATCTAGTTACACATTCAGTCATTCCTTCAACAAATAATTACTGAGTACCTACTGAATACCATCTACTTTTCTAGGAACAATGAAGAACAGAGCAGTCATGTTACTTCTTTTATGCTATTTATAGTCTAGAAAATTTTAATAAGACACATTATTAATTAATAGATTGGGACAATGGGATAAAGGAGAACTATAGTTGCTATGAGACTTTTTGGTAGGATGTTCTGACCTAGAGATGGAGAAAAATGTTTCTTGAGATTGAATTCTTCTCACCCTCATTTTAACAAGATATTTAGAATAAGCGCCTCATTACCTGGTGTTCATAACCAAGGCAAGACCATTATGCCTGAGAATAAAACTGTCAATATATATTGAAGAAATGCATTGTGTGTAGCATGGGGGGGGATGGCAGAAGCTGCTGAGGACAGGACTGGGCACTCCTCGAGGCTTAGTGGGAGGGCTCCTGTTTCCAACTGGTTGTTTCCTGTGGGGAAAGAAGATTCCTGTGGAACTGGAGGAAGATAACTTACAATCATATCAATGACTTAGAAACAGTAGTGTGGGAACCAGTAGAATTCAAAACAAAACACTATAGAACTTTTGAAAACAGAGTTGGGAACATTTGAAAAGGCCAGCAGCACCCTTATCTGAACATCTTACCTCAGGTATGAACTTGAAAATCTCAGATGCAGAGGTAGAATTCTACCAAGTCTTGCCCATCCCGGAGTAGCAATAAAAGGTAGGGCTCTGAAGACCACATTAGAGGTAGGAATTTTGAAGGTTGAGAAGAATCAAGCCTCATTCATTCATTCAGCTATCACTTATCAGTGCTGGCTCTTCCCACTACACTCCACCAGAGAGGGCATTAAGATAAATAAGACTTGGTGCTTGCCAGATGCATTTCTTCTTGGCTTAAAGAGAGGTCTATTGCTGTCATGCATATATCTTAACTATCGAATTAAATCTTTTCCATTATCTTTTACTCATCTTCAGGTCCTCTCAGTTTCTACACTAAAGTTTAGCTATGTTAACTCTAGTTCCTTGGTCTATAGTAGGTCTCCAAAAAGTGTCCACCAAATGAATAAAAAAGCAAAGGACCAGATGCACATCCTTTGTGCCAGTCACTAGGTGAACACAAAACACATGGTGCTCACCACATTAGTTACAGTTCTGAGAGGTTAGAACCAAATGAACAGTCACTTCTTTGTTCATATCCCCCTATTTGAAGGGGAAAGCACACTGAACCCAAACATGGGATCAGGAGACCCTAAGTGGAAAGTGTTGACATAATAAAATAAGCCAAATTAAAAACAAAACAAAAAAACCTTCAGCTTAGAATGAAGTAAAGGCAAAGGTCCAGGGGCAAGAGGGAAGCCTTGTCCTCAGAGAGGGAACAGTGCAGGTTGGAAGTGAAAGAATGAATTAATGAATATATGAATGATGAAAATTTTCTTAGCTAAGCACTTGTTCTTTGCTATTCATAATTCAAGACACTTAAAAACCAATCCTGTCTGCTCTGCAATTGTCCCAGTTCTCACCAAAGCCCCATTCTTCTAAATTCCCTTTGCCTCTTGAGTTCTCACATTATTTTCTATTTTCATAACAAAGATATAAGGCTTGGTTTTGTAAGAGGACAAATTTCACCAAAGCCCCCATTCTTCTAAATTCTCTCTGCCTCTTAAGTTCTCACATTATTTTCTATATTCATAACATAAAGATATAAGGCTTGGTTTTGTAAGAGAACAAATTTTTTATTTTTTTAATTTATTTTTTTGGCAAGGCAAATTTTACTTTTTGCAAAAAGGGACTGCCACCAGTAAAGTCAGGTGTGCAAAAACAGCATGGAGGAAACTTGCTGGCATTTTATTTTCAGCATGGGGCTTCTGTGCTGTGCTCCTATTGGTGGGAACATAGCCTCACAATCTTTACGCCATTGGCTAAAGGGGATGCTGGGGGAGGGGTTGGCACTCACAATTTCCAGAAAATGCTATCTTTACAAAAATACAAGCACACATAAGGTTACACAGTGGCAGTTTTACAACATGGAACCTAAGTCAAATTATTCCTTTGATAGAAAAGATTTAATTATTTCTCACAATTTCACCCTTTTTTATTATACATTATTACTCCTTTCTTCAAACTTTGTTAATGTACAGTGATTCTTGCTCTTGAAGGCATTTGACAAGAGATTATTTTGGTAATCTGTGGAGGACTGTTTGGTTAGAACTGTCTCTGTCTGTTTTAGAACCAGGAGCTTAACAAAGAGAATTATACCACATCCTACTAGGATCATTATTCCAAGTACTATATGAAGTAATATGACCAGAGTCATTATTTTTCCTTATTTTGTTAGTACCATCTAACTGTCTAACTATTTTCTGTATAGCATCTAGGGTATGGTTGACAACCCTTTTTATTGTAATATATATCTTTTATCCAATCTACCTTTTTATTAGTAGTGGGCCACCAAAATAATATCAGTGTAAACTATGTAGCAACCTGATTTTTAGCCTTAGATTTGTTGCGACCACCCTCTGAAATCCTGATTGAATCAATATATATGCAAGGGTCTAATGACACACTAGAGATGAACTTACTTGGAGTTTGAAATGCCAGGATGAAAAGGATTGTCAATTGTATTAGAGTGTAATTTCACTCCAATTGACCAGAAAAGTCTCAACTAACAGTCCTCCACAGTACCACCAGGCATTTGCTCGGGAAACCACTAATGCAGACTGATTATCTAGCTCTTCAAAGGACCAGCATTCACTGCAGTCAGAAACATTGCCCCAAAACATTGACTGTCTCTTCCACCTTGAGAGACACAATGTGTAGTTTGTATTTGGGACTGGAAGCTTTACAGTTTTGGGGGGCTCTTGCTTTGGACTCTGAGCCACTGGGAACAGGAGAAATAGAGTCTTAGAAAACTTGTTGCCCTATGCTAGATTGTCCTGGAAGAAGACTACCATGCATCTCATGCCCATTAGTCTGAGGTCCATCTGAGTAGAAATGAGACCACTTGAGCTGCTGCTGCATAAGTGCAAAAGTCACTTTTGTTTGAGGTGCTGGCAGAATTTCTAGTCTATTTTGACCAGGCATTTGTTTTCCTATATCCTGTCTTAACTCCTATTATCTGGCGTAAATCCTTTATTTCCACTATAGTGGCCTGGATTGAGGGGTTGACATTAGCAGCTGAGGTTGAATTATTAACTACTCTGACAGCGAACCTCTCTATGGTATCACTTCCTGACATATCTGTCTGGAGACCAGACCAGTATCTAATGGAAAGGGATGACTGGTTTCGAGTTAGCAAGAGTGGATTATACTGTAAGTTAGCACAGGAGTCAAGGGAAATCCCTCCAGGCCGGGGGTTATATATCTCCTTGGAATTGAGGGAGCTCTGTATGGTGGGGCTGTTTACCCTACACATGAGATGGTCCCCCGGGACTTTCCCCACCTAGAGCAAGGGACTTGCTTTGGATTATTTTGCTTTGTCACTCAGATTGGTTCTGGGCAGAGATACAGGACTTGACATGCATTAATCTTTAATCAGAGTGACATGATTTGGAATGCCAAGTGTTTTATCATCTTTAATTATCTTTGCTTGAAAATGACCATAATACAATTTAGGAATACACAAATATAAACCTTAAAATATGTGTATGTTATTATTAACAATTTTTGACAGAGGACATCAGATTGGTAAAGTCTTTTGTTAAGCTTTGTATTTTAGGAGATACTTAGGAAACACAAATATATTTAACTTATAAAGGAGCCAGTAATAATTAACACTGTAGTTATGTAGAAGTTAACATATATTAACTTAACCATTAGAGTAAAATTCAGAATTTGTGGTTTAGTAAGATAACTCTAAGTCTGTGTAAGTTAACAGCATTGATAAAAATCAGAGAATAGCTTTAGATTTTTCCATAAATTTTGAGGACAGTATTAATAATCAGAAATAAGCTTATTACCTGATATATGATTGTATCTCTTATACAATAAGACATTTGCTTGGTCAAGATAAGCAGATGTAAACCAGGTCTTAATGATGAATTTTTGAATGGTACTAAACATAGATGACAAAAGTTTTAGTAATTTAAAGTATAAATACAATGCATATTACATAGATTACTCATTGGTTAGCTTGCATGTATACAAAGCCCATACACCTTTTAACTTTATAAGTTGTTTTTCATAAAATATTTAGCTGAATCTAGATATACAATATATTTAGTTCTCAGATATATATAGGATATCAAATATAGTAACCCAAAGTTATAAACCAAGATTCTTCTAACATTCAGCTTGCTAGGTAATCAAAAACAGTAAACATAAGAGATTATCTTGCTAAAACACAATCTTTAATCTAGTTCTTAGCAAATGTTAAGAGCACAAAACCATATTGTTTAAAATATAAAGAACATAGAAAATTATCTTAATGAAATGGAAAAAGAATTCTAGGATAATTTTTGTTTTCAAGCGCAAATTAATATCTTGAAAAAAACTAATTGTTTTAAACATAGAATCAATGCATTAAGTACAACTTGTTGAAAATCCTTTAAATAAGCTATTTTAATTTTAATCAATTTTTGAAAAAAAATTATTATGTTATCGTTAACAGATATTTTAACTTTCTTCAACCCCTCTGCGACTTAACCTTTTGAATTTTGTTCTCAAATTCTTTTTCTGTATGGGATAATTTAGTCATTACTATAAAATTTTTCCATACAAACTCCTTTTTAAATATAAAAACACTTTTCTCTTATTATAATACCTCCACATACCTCTGAATATCTATTATTAGTTATTGGATTTCCCTTTGTCTTAATAAATTCTTTAACTTTAGACAATTAAAACAATCTTTACATTTAAATATTCCTTATGCTAAAAAATCCCTATACTAAATTTCTCAATTTAGATAAATTACTTATTTCAGATAAGAGAAAACACTTAACACTTAGATTAAAAACATTCAACAATGTTTTAATAGTTGTTTATCAAAACACAGCCTAAGAATTCTTTAGCCTTATAGAATCAAATATATTGTTTTTTGCTGATGTTAAGCCAAGAATACTTTATATTTAACAATTGCTATTTATCATTTTAACTTACTTATACCCAATTTAGAGTTTTAAAAATATAAGCCATTTATGAAAACTTATTTGTATTTACCTAATTTACCCATTTTAATAGCCATAGTTAGCATTTTAAGTCATTATTTTAACAAATATAAATCCCCCAAATGATGAACATTGCAATGCAAACATCAAATAGGAATTTACAATAAAATCCTAATTGGCTAACCTGAAAAAAATCTGTTAACTTTTAATGACATTTCTTATTTTTATTTATTTTTTAATAAACATTGAAGCCCATTCTGTTGGAAATGTGGAGCAGGGACTGCCAATTATGGATGACACTGAAACAAAATAGCTCATGTGACCACTGTTAACCATGAGACAGATCTGCATCGAACACTACCACATTATATTCCTCAGGGGAAAAAAAAACCCCAAATATTTAGATTTTTGCCTATTTTCTTTCCCACTTATATAACAAGCCTACATATTCTAATTTATATTAGGGCTAAGCCAGATAAGGTAGCTAAATACAGCAAGATGGCACCACCCAGTCCCATCCAGACAGACCAAGGTGGAGCCCAAGATGGCGAATTTTAACCTATATATAAAAAGTTAAGTTTTGGCAGGAAACCCAGTAGGAAAGAAATCTGAGTGCCTTACTTTAAAATTACTGCCCTTGTTACCATAATTACCAACTATCCATGCTTTGGACCTCTTTTTCCCCATGCAAAAATCTTTAACAGCCTTAATTCCAATCCTCCCCTTTTTTAAACTTATGAATATCCTTTTATATAGGCCATTGTTGGTACCATATCAACAATAGATAGACAATACATTGATCAGTATACACATATATACAAATAAACAGCAAACACATATCTTATAGCTTTAATTTGCCAGGCATTATAATTTTTCATGCTTATCTCCCCAATTTTGGGCCTAAGGGATTACCAGAAGGAATTTTGTCCTTAATCTCGCATTTAAGTTATCCATATATATGGATGCTGCTTTTCCCTTGACCAGGCCCCTCAGGGGGAAGCCTTAGCCTTTAGGGTCCATGTTCATGAAGTGCCTCCAGATGCCCCCATAATTTCCACACAACCCTCTCCCCGGAATATTCTGGCCACCAAGGAAATACTTGTTCACCCCCTGTGACACTTTCTTCCCATTGGACTGCATGCAGAGGTTACCTGGTCTTGCTGTGGAGTGAGCAAGGGCACATCTCCTGTGTTGCTGTTGTACTTTCTGTCCGGGGTCCCTTGTTGGCCAGGGATTGGCAGTATTTCCTGTCTTGGGGCCATCAGCACGTTGGTGGCAGGACCTGTCTCCCCAGAAAGGAATCTCTGCTACTCGCTGGCAAAGACCTATTTTTCTCTGTACGGGCCACCGATTGTTAGAAGTAAATTGTTAAGGTGTCAAGTAAATTGTTAAGGTGTCATTAAAAAAAGACACGTATTTGAAAGCAGCTCGGCAAGGCTTTTTGTGAAAAGGGATCCTGCCACCAGTAAGGTCAGGTGTGCAAGAACCAGAACAATTTTTTAAAATTTCTACTATGCTTAGTGGAGTATAAATAATGATGTAATTTATATTGCTCCAAGACACAGGGTACTATTGTCCTAGTGGGAATAGTAAGGTAAATCATTTTACCTTTGCTGACATATCTTCCTTAAGTATCTGACTATTCCTTACATTTACCTGAGGTGAGTAAAAGCTGAGTTGCTGCTTTGGTGTTCGCATGGTACCACAAATTTGGATGACGCTGCACTATGTTCACAGGGTAGAGCATCACTTCTCAGTGCAGGACCTGTAGTAGAATGAGCAGTTGTTAATCTATAGAGTGTTATTAATGGTATACAGATAGATAGATGGACCTGGAATGTAAACTCCTGCAGGTGCCTATGAGTGGAACCTCTATTTCCTGTACAGCTGTCTTCTCTGTTGTTGAGTCTTTGGTTAGGCAAAAGGTTGTCGTGTGGTCTTTTATCAATGTCACTGGGACTCTAATAACTTTTTAAGGATGACTTGCTTCTATGACCCGGATCTTATTTCCTTGTGTTTCAACCCAACAGTGAGTATTATATTAATGACTGTTCTACATATTGAATGGAAAGTGTTTTGTGAGAAGGACCTATTTTTCTTTCAAACCAGTAAGGGTATCATGTGCCAGATGGTTAATTCCCATGGGTTAATGAGTGTACTCACACACTTCATCATTTAAAATATCCTGCGGACATTTCCTTTGGTAAAAGGATTTGCTAGATTTTTAATTTACGTTTGTATGAAGTACATATTTGCTATTTCTGCTGATACCTGGGCAAAGACTTTTTTTATCTTAATGTGTGAAATATATGCAATGTTACTTGTATATTCTTCTGGTGTTTGAGACTGAAAAAAATGGAAACTCCGGTAGACTTTTAAGACTATGTTTTAATTATTAATTGTTTTTAAATTAAAGAGTAAAAATATACCTGTCTTATGTGTAGGTGGAGCAATATTTGGCAGTATTCAAGTTAATCATTCTCTGTCTCTTTTTTTTTTCTTTTGAAATAATTTTTTTCCAATTTTTATTCTTATTCATACATTGTAAGCATACATCTTTGTTAGGTACAAATTGATAACAATATATATGCTCACAATTCTCATTTGATCCCTTCCCTGAATTCCCACCCTGCTCCCTTGCCCTCCCTCCCTCTCAAGTTCAGTTTAGTGAGTAACCTTGATATACATTAGTGTGCCCCTCCCCCTGTCCAATCCCTTCAGTTAAATCAACTTCTTTGCTTTTGAGGGTCTCTCCTTTTTCATCTGGAGACCCTCTCATACCCTATCTTCTCCCTAGCATCCGCATATTAGGGAGAACATATGCTTCTTTACTCTTTGTGACTGGCTAATCTCACTTAACATAGTGTTTTCCAGTTCCTTCCATTTCCCTGCAAATAACATGATTTTGTTCTTTTTTTTTTTTTTGTAGTTATTCGTGCAATGTAGCATACATCTTTGTTAAGCACAAGTTGTTAACAACTTATTTGCACACAATTCCACAATTCTCATTTGACCCCTTCCCCAATTCCCACCCCATTCCCTAGCCCTCCCTCCCCTTCAGGTTCAGTTCAGTGAGTGACCTTGATATGATTGTGTAAGTACATCATGTGGTTAGGGTGTCCATCTGCCCCGTGCATCTACTGGAATTAATTCAACTTCTTTGCTTATCGAGGATCTCTCTTTTTCCTATGGAGACCCTCCTGTGCCCCATCTTCTCCCTAGCATCCCCATATTGGGGAGAACATACGCTTCTTTACACTTTGTGATTGGTTAATCTCACTTAACAATATGTTTTCCAGTTGCATCCATTTCCCTTCAAAGAACATGATTTTGTTCTTCTTTATGGCTGAGTAAAATTCCATTGTGTACATATCCCATAGTTTTGTAATCCATTCATCTGTGGATGGACATCTTGGCTGCTTCCATAGTTTGGCTATTGTGAATTGAGCCGCTATAAACATAGATACACATGTATCGGTCTGGTAGTTTGGTTTCCATTCTTTTGGGTATATACCCAGTAGTGATATTGCTGGGTCATATGGTAGGTTCACTCCCATTCGACTGAGGGTCCTCCATACTGTTTTCCACAGTGGTTGCACAAG
>PVLC010037377.1:0-15327 GCA_004027655.1 Graphiurus murinus
CTCAGCCCTATTTTATTTTTATTTTGAAACAGGGTCTCACTAGGTTGATGAGAGTCTCACTACTTGCTGAGGCTGTCCTTGAACCTGTGATCCGCCTGTCTCAGCCTCCCAAGTACTGGGATTTCAGGCATGGGCTACCACACCTGGTGGGGGTCGATGTGTTTCTAGGCTATATTTATATCACACTGGGTGGGCATGTGTTGTTGATGGGGTGCAGTGTGTGTATGTGGGAACTGATTGCTAACTTAAAATGTTTGAGGAGGAGGCATTTGTATTTCCTTGGAGATGGGGAATACTGGTTGACCCATGTGACTTTTCCTGTCCTCCTGTCTTAGACTGGCCTAGAGGACAACAATGTCTGGGCATATTAAGAGGGCCTTGAGCCTCAGTTGGAGCTGGAAGTCTGCCCTATTTGTTGATTCAAGGGCCCTTTTGATCTTAGTCTTATGTTAAATGAATGGTGAAGTGTCTTGTTATGAAACTTTGATCTACTTTGGTTAGTGAAGTTGTAGAAAAAAAATTCTGTGGACCAGAAAAAAGCAAAATTTTTACTCTGGTGGAGTGCTTTATACCAAATAGAATTAATTATAAAAAATTATTCAAAATTAATTATATAAAGCTGGCCCAAGTAACATTTTCTAATTTTGAGTAAAACAAATGGATTTTCATTTATGTTAATGTTTTTGGATCCTAATGAACCTAAGTTCAAGTAATACTAATTATCAGTTCTTTCAGAACAATTCTTTTGAAGTATGTAAAATAGATTCTTTAAAAGATTGTTTTTCTTTTCCAGTATTACCAAAGTTTGAAGTCACTTTGCAGACACCATTATATTGTTCTCTGAATTCCAAGAATTTAAATGGTACCGTCATGGCAAAGTAAGTATCACTTTTCTCTTGATATGATTAAACTGTTAGAAAACTTTGTGACAAAAAGCTCATTATATACTCCAGAATCTAAACATAATATTTTGCTTATTAAAATACCATAGTGGGCAGTCAACAACTATCTATAATAAATAATTAAACATGGACAGATCGCTACAGGTCTTTGCACTTATGTCTTTGTTTCTAAGCTGATCCAGTCCTAAGATATTTCCTATGGACTAGGGATTTATGTTATAGATTGCAGGATTAAAAAACAATGTTTCTTTATTCCCCATTCAGATGACATGGAGTTGAGGCAATTTACTTCTTAAATCCTCTCTTTTTTTTCCTCGTCAATAGAGGAGGTTTGGGGAGCAGGTTGGTTGTCTTATTGCAATTACCATATGAGTGACTCATGCACTCAGTTCATCCTTGATGCACAGAGACCATCGCCCTACTCTGCATTGCTTCTGTCATGATTTGGACCCAGTAGCCTGCACAGTTTAGCATTTTGTATTGCTGAGCCTGGAACTCAGAGTTGAGTTCAACTCTGCTGGGACTCAGTTCCAGACCGGTGCTTCTGGAAAGAACAAGCGAATGGCCCTCAAGTAGTTTCTTGTAGCTTTTATTTTTGATGTGTTAATATCTGCACTTCGCTTCTGAAGTTTATTTCTAAGAGTTAATAACACCTGGATCCACTTTACTACTACCTCGCTGCTGTATTCCTCACCTGGTGAGGGTCCCTGGCAGTGATAAGCAGTGGTCACCATGTCCCTGGCAGAAGGAGTCCACAATCCGAACCGTTCTGAGGACTCCTGCTTTCGACTGTTTGGCAAAGAGTCACATGAAACATATACGGCACAAGGGCAATAGCACTTCTTTGATTTGCACCAAATAAGTGTGTGCTTGTGTTCACCTGAGAGACAACTTCCAACATGAATTTGGAGGCTGTGGATGGATTTATGATTTAGAAAACACACAAATGCCTGCATTGTACTGCACTTGATCTTAGCCAAAGGTTAAGCCTTCTCTTTGGGATTTATTTTGAGTTCTTTGACTAACGCTTATAAAACTTGGTAAGAATCTGTGCAAACCATTGTACTCAGAGAGTGCAAATCTGCACAAATATTGCTTGTTGGACGGAGGCAGGATACATTCTTTGGTTCTGATTTTGTTTTCCAGAGGTGTGCCAGGGGTTTAATACAAACAGTTAAAACAATGGCCCTCCCTCCCTCCCTCCTTTCTTCCTTTCTTTGTATTGCAGTACTGTGGATTGAACCCAGAAGCATTCTTCCTCCTAGCTACACCCCAACCGTTTTTATTTTTGTTTTGAAACAGGGTTTTACTAGGTTGCTGAGAGTCTCACTCCTTGCTGAGGCTGTCCTGGAACCTGCAATCCTCCTGTCTCAGCCTCCCAAGTACTGGGATTACAATTTTGCATGCAATTTTAGGGGGCTGTGGATCCTCTGGACCCTCAACACTGACATCCTCCTCCCCCTAGTTCAGTAGGAGCTCCTGTAGTCCCTCAGGGTTCTCATTGGTTAAGTCTCTTTGAAATGCTAACAGGTGATCCTGGCATTTCTTTAGTGCTCACACATTGTGGTCTCGTGATTTCCCTTAGCATGTGTACAAGGTTCTACCAGAGAAGCAGAAGCAGTAGGAAATATGTATTAAGAACTTTATTGCTAGGAGTTAGTTTATACAATTGTGGAGTGGGCTAGGCAAGTCCAAAATCCTTGGGGCAGGCTGTCAGGAATGGAAGAGGAGACTGAGATTCTCAGGCACAAGTCCAAGTTGCTTCCACAGGCAGAATTTAGGAAAGTCCTATCATAGGGGCTGTAAACTGATGAATCAGGCCCACCCAGATTATCTAAGATAACCTCCTTTCCTTTTTTTTTTTTTGGTGTTACTGGGGATTGAACCCAGGCATTTTCTTTTTTTTCTTCCTTCCTCTCTCTTTTCTCTCCCTCTCTCTTTTCTTTCTTCCTTTCTTTCTTTCTTTCCTTCCTTCCTTCCTTCCTTCTTTCATTTTTTTTATTGGTGTGTTGTAATCATACATCTTTGTTAGGTACAAGCTGGTAAAGGTAAAGGCATACATGCACACATTTCTCATTTAACCCTTCCCCAATTCCCACCCCACTCCCTTGCCCTCCCTCCTCAAGTTCAGTTTAGTGGTTGTCTTTGATATCAGGCACATTCTGTTTCTGAGCTACACCCTTATTTTTTTTTTTTGAAACAGAGTTTCTCTGGGTTGCTGAGAGCCTCACTAAGTTGCCCAGGCTGGCCTTGGACTTGCGATCCTCCAAGTACTGGGATCCTCCAAGTACCTGTGCCAGCACACCTGGTTGATAATCTCTTTTACTTACAGTCAACTAATTATAAACTCAGACCACATCTATAAAATGCCTTTGCCTTGATACCTAGCTGAGTGTTTGATTTAGTAATTGGAGACTAGCCTGGTGACGCTGATGTGCTTGACGGATCATCGGTGTGCGTGGTTTGTCTTCTGTGGGTCAGAAGCCTCTTTGCTGCCATCCAAGGCTCTCAGATCTGCTTAGTTCTGATGACAGTCTACTCTGTCTTTCCTATTAAAACCTGCTTCCTTCAGGCCTCAGTTGGCTGGAGATGATGCCCGTGGGAGTGGCAAAGGAAGGTATTTCTACTCCAGGGAGGCTCAAATCTTTTGTGTGACTTTGGAGGAATTGTTACCAGCATGGCCTAGACCTCTTTCCCCAGAGGTCCGTGAATCCATCATGAACATTTCCTCTACTCCACAACTCTGTGAAATCTGGGCTTTCCAGTGAATTTCAGGAGAGTTTTCTCTTGCTTTTCGGATGGAGAATCAGACTGAGAATATAATGTATATAATATAATGTAATAATATAATAGTCATGATATGACATATGATATAATTTACAACATTGCAGTAGACTAAAGAAATATTTTGACCAGCAGGGTCCTTTTTATCAGTTTACAGAGATTAGCATAGACTTTATAAATATTGTGTTTCAGAAAAGGCAGAAATGATTATGATCATCACTGTCCTCATCCTCCCCATCAGCGTGATGGTGCCTGTCACCATGAAAGCAGCATACCTTTCCCCTTCAGAAGGGAAGTCCTCCACTTAGGCCGTGTGCACCTTGCACAGTGGCTCCTATCAGGATAGCTCCAGTCCCACCTCCTCCTGCCTGAGGCTGGACTTTTCCATGTGGTAGCTTCAACCTTCTGTTCTTTAGTGGCATCTACACTGTAATTTTTAAAAAATTATTTTTATTTTTTCTGCTGCTGTGGATTGAACTCAGAGGCATTCTACTTTCTTCAACCCTATTTTATTTTATTTTTTTGAGGTACTGGGGATGGAACCTGGGGGCTTTCTACCTCTGAGCTACAGCCCCAGCCCTATTTTCTATTCTTTATTTTGAAACAGGGTCTCACTAAGTTGCAGAGTGCTTCACTAGGTAGCTGAGACTGGCTGCGAACCCCGATCCTCCAGTCTCAGCCTCCCAAATGCTGGGATTACAAGCATGCACCACCATGCCTGGCTTCCTATTTTATTTTTAAATTTTGAAATGGGGTCTCATTAAGTTGCTGAGCGTCTCACCAAGTTGCTGAGGCTGGCTTCAGCCTCCCAAGTACTGGGTTTACAGGTGTGCATTACCTGGTACATCTTCACTCTTAATCATTTCTAGTTTTGAAAGAAACAAAGCCTTTCTGACCTCCATGCCTCCTTCTGGCCACTGCCCGTCTCCCTCTTCTCCAGGGCCAATTATAGTTTTTCCCACTTCTTCCCATTCCTCTCCTTCTTCAGCCACCTACAGTTAGTCTCACCCTCACCGCGCCATTGAAACGGCTTTCACCAAGGTCACAAAGACTTTCCTGTTCAATCTCGTGGACACAGATTTAGATTTTTACAATCCTTTTTCCATTTGCAGCATTCAACATTGTTTTCCATTTCTTTTCTGGTTTTTCTCCTTTGCCTTCAGCCTCTCTTTGAGACTCTTTGCAGCCGACTTTCTTCTGTCCATCCCTTAAAAGTCCCTTTTCCTCAGAGCTCCATCTCTGACTCTCTCTTTAGACATTTATTTTCTTTTCCATGGCTCGGGCTTCTGCTACTGCTCATAATTTGATGACTCTTAAGCCCAAATCTCCAGCCCAGATTTCCACCTCGAGGTTCAGACCGTGCAATCTTGCTGTCCACTAGGCATCTCACCCTGGGTATCCCACAGGTGCTGTGTTTGTGTGTGTGTGTGTGTGTGTGGGGGGGTAACTGAAGATTGAGCCCAGGGGCATTCTGCTTCTGAGCTACACCCCCAGCCCTATTTTATTTCAAAACAGGGTCTTACTAGGCTATAGAGGGCCTCACTAAGTTGCTGAGGCCAGCTTTGTTCCTTTGATCCTCCTGTCTCAGCCTTCCAAGTACTAGGGTCACAGGTGTGTACCCAGCATCTGGCCCCACAAGTGCTTTAAACTAAACATTTCTCCTCCTCTGGAACCTGGTGCTTCTTTTGTGCCCCTGTGTTGGAGAACTGCACCAGCACCTGTTTAGCCACCCAAATCAGCTACCTTCTTTGTAGTCCCTGAGTCCCTGCATCCAATCACCAACCAGTGCCTTTGATTCTATCTCTTTAACATCTCTGCTGCTTTCCTCCATTGCCGCTTCCTTGATTCAGGCCAACATCATCTCTCCTCAGTTAATGTTGCAGTTTCTTAAATGTTTCTGTCACCAATTTTACTCCTTTCAATCTTTACACTGTATTGATGATGATGATGATTCTTATTATTTTTACTAAAAGCAAGTCTAGTTTTTTTTTTTTTTTTTTTTTTTTGGTACTGGGGATTGAACCCAGGGGCATTCTACCTCCAAGTTATACCCCCAGCCCTATTTTTTATTCTTTTATTTTGAAATCGAGTCTCACTAAGTTGCGGAGTGCCTCACTAGGTAGCTGAGGCTGGCCTCGAACCCGGATCCTCTGGTCTCAGCCTCCCGAATGCTGGGATTACAAGTGTGCGCCACCATGCAAGTCTAGTTTTATCATTTGTTTGCATGAAAAATTTCAGATCATTGCCTTGAGGGCAGAGTTAAAATTTAGTATATCTTGTAGGGTTCTTTTTGAGTTTCACGTCTTTTGAAACATCTCACCTAGCCCCTTCTCCACTCTTCCAAACTCTGTCCCTCAATTTTCCTTGCGCCCCCCAATTTAAACTTGTGCTTTCAAGAATGCAAAACACTGTTTTTGACCTTTTTTTGTGTGTGGTATTGGGGATTGAATCCAGGGATGTTTTACCTCTAACCTACACCCCCAGCCCTATTTTATTTTGAAACAGAGTCTCATTAAATTGCTGAGGGCTTTGCTAAGTTGTTGAGGCTGGTTTTGAACCTGCAGTCCTCCTAGCTCAGTCTCCTAAGTACTGGGATTACTGGTGTGCACCCCTATGCCTGGCTGTTTTTGATCTTAGGCAGTTTCGAGGTTGGCTACCTGCCCCGAACCCTCTATCTTCATACCTCTCGTGGCATGGTCTCACAGTGTCGCTGTTGCTAGTCTACCTCTTTGAAGGTGGGCCTGTGTCTTACTCACTACTGTATCTTGGTTTCTAATACGTGTGTAGACATCCAGTAGGCACTCATTGAAAGAACAAATGGATGTACTACTCCTGAGATCTCACTTCCAAGTTATATGTAGCACAGCAAAGGTCTTAATGCCAGATCAAAAGGCTGTGATTTGTAATGAACCAAATTGAGTTGTATGGGCAATAGGTTTCATCTTATTTGCTAAGGGAGTAGGGCTTTGCATCCAGTTGTTCCTTGAGTATATTTTGAAGATGGATTCTGTTGATTTACTATTCATATGGTTGTTACTAAGTTATAGAGATGATTTTGTAAGTATTTATTTCATAGTAACCATCATAGTCCTCTCTATGGGTGGATGAGATTTAGGTTACTCTTTTGCTAGTAGCCACCTGTTCTATCAAGGCTATAATTTACATGTGAGGCATTGTCAGAAACTTCTCAGAGAAGATTAACAGGTTCCATCCAGTTTTGAAAATTTTAAATGAGGTGAATAAAAATAACAATATGCTCTTGCTTATTAGCTTTGATGTAAATATCTGCTTATTATTCCCACTTCACGAAAAATAAGTAAGCAAGCTGGGAACAGTAGTGCATGCCTGTAATTCCAGTACTTGGGAGGTTGACATAAAGGGATCACAGGTTCAAGATCAGCTTCAGCAACTTAGGGAAATCCTCAGCAACTTAGTGAGACCCTATTTCAAAACAAAAAATTAAAAAGGGCTGGGGGGAGGGTCGCTTGGAGGTAGAACACTTCTGGATTCAATTCCCAGTACTAAATAAGTAAGCAAGTAAGTAAGTAAGTAAGTAAGTAAGTAAGTAAGTAAATAAATAAGAGACTCCCACTAACTGCAGTGAGTTCTAGAGGATTGTGAAGAAAATAACATAGCATGTATCTAGTTTTCTTCTATAATACTTTAGAACAATAGAATTTTTAAAATATTAAAGTGAGGGTTATTAACATGTATTTTATTAAGACATTTCTATCTTAGAGATTATATGGAAAAGAGAAACATGAATTATGTAATTATTACTTTATAAATTTTTTGTGCTATGGCTGTTTTCATGAAAAATAATTTCTTTCCTTTTAATGATAGTATACCAGAATATCTTTGATTTGCTTTTTAAGATGTTGTCAAATTATTATTTTATGAGTAATTAGTTTATTCCAAATGCTTCCAGATTCTATTTAGGAAAGTAATTATGAGCATCCCTGTTTTTACAATGGTTATAATCATCTGGGTGCTTGGAAAGCTAAATCTGCTTCACATTTAAGTCAAAATTAAAACTGCATCTGAGAATACTTTAAATTATTATTTTAAAGGTCTCTGTACTATCATGTGAATATAACTACTTTAAAATATAATATATTGACATTCTAGTTTTGCTTTTTAAAAAATCTTTAATAAGATTAATATAAGCAATATTAGGTTTGAAAGACTCTTGTTAATGAGTGATTTTGATGATTAAGTTCCAACCAGGGTTTCCACTAACTTTATTGTTTTTGCTTGGAAGGGTGGTACATTGATGGTAGATATATTTTTTCCTTCTTAGTTTGGAATATGCTATATCTGCTTTTGAGTTGAGTTGACCCAGATGAGGGGCTATCCCTGTGTTTAATGAATTCAGAAGCCATAGTTTACTATTACAGTAATGCAAAACAAGACCGACTTCCACGTTTGGCCCAGCATTTCATTACAGAGGCAAAAGGAACCCAGGAAACACATTTTAAAAAGACTTCCTGGTAGTAAAATGATTTACCAAAGATTGATTGTTCTTTTACATGAGGAGACTTTCCCATCATGAGAGGGGATGTGAATAATACATAGACTACCAAGAAGAGAAGGAGATTTGATTCAAGAAGTTAAATGATACCATGGATTTAAAGATACTGTCAATTTAAAAAATTACTATGTTGCCAGGTGTGGTGGCACATGCTTGTAATCCCCATACTTTGGAAGGCTGAGGCAGGAGGATCACAGCCTCAGCTACTTAGCGAGGCCCTCCTTAACTTAGTGAGACCCTGTTTCAAAATAAAGTATAAAAAATAGGAGCTGGGCATGGTGGCACACGCTTGTAATCCTAGTACTTAGGAGGCTGAGACCGGAGGATCTGGGTTCGCAGTCAGCTTCAGCTACTTAGTGAGGCCCTCCGAAACTTAGGGAGACCCTGTTTCAAAATAAAGAATAACACATAGGACTGGGGGTGTAGCTCAGAGGTAGAATGCCCCTGAGTTCAATCCCCAGTTGTGCAAAATTAAATAAGTAAATAAATAAATAATTACTATTTGCTATATATATTTAATATATATATATTTAATATATATATTAAATATATATATATATTTATTGGCAGTCATGAGTATATTGGGTACTCCAGAATCTATCTTCTAATAATCTTTCTTGGCCAATATTGTAACATGTAGCTATTGGCCATGGTGATTGCAATTTCAGTGAACATTAAAAAAAATCTTCAAGCCAGGTGTGATGACACACATTTGTAATTCCAGTCACTCAGGAGGCTGAGGCAGGAGGATCGACAAGTTCAAGACATGCTTGGGCAACTTAGCAAGACCCTGACTCAAAATAAAATAAAAAGGGCTGTGGGGATGTAGTCCCAGTGGCTATACTTACCTAGCATGTGTGAGGCCCTGGGTTAATTTTTAAAAAATTTCTAATATGTGTATGCTTTTGCTATAATTCTTTTATATGTGTATGCTTTTGCTATAATTCTTTTATGTTGGATTGCTAGTGTATGCTTGCAGTATTTTCATTGTGTTCTTCTGACAATATCAAGTTGAAAATGCAAAAAAATCCTCTGTTTATGGTTTTTCAGGTATACCTATGGGAAGCCAGTGAAGGGAGATGTAACGCTTACATTTTTACCTGTATCTTTTTGGGGAGAGAAGAAAAATATTACTAAAAAGTTTAAGGTAACTTTTGCAGATATTCTATAACTTGCAATGGGAAAAACTTTTTTATTTTTTTCTAAAAATAAGATTTCGTACTGAATAAACAAAACATTGAGTGTAGGAAATCAAGAAATCAAGAGTGTGCAGCATTGGGCAAGTGAGAATTCACTCACCTACAGTGATTAAGATGGAGCCAGAGCTGTCATATTGTTGTGACTTAGAGTTCTGTTTCTAGAATTTGAATTGATAAAGTGAAAAATAAAATCGAACTTTTAAACAAAACAGATAAATGGATCCGCAAACTTCTCTTTTAATGCTGAAGAGATGAAAAGGGTAATGGATCTTTCAGATGGGCATTTTGAACACATGGACCCGTCTACCCCTGGGCCGGTAGAAATTCTAGCCACAGTGACAGAATCACTTACAGGTTCGTAGAGTTTGGCTTAAAGGTAAAGCTGCTTACGTGCTGCTGCTCTATCATCTCTCTTATTATAACTGGCACTTTCATTTGGGGGCGTTTGTCCTTTTAAAAGATGCTTTTGAATGTTTAGATTGTCATGACTATGAGGTAGTCTCACTTGCAGGGTGTTTTCATCATAAAGTGAAACCTGTTTTTTATAAAAATCAGCACTTCAATAACAGTGTGATAGCTATTTGAGATTTTTTTTCATTTCTGCTCTTTCTTTTCAGCCTGAAAACCACACAAGAAAGGCCTCCATTTTCAGCTGGCTATTTTCTTCTTTTTAAAAATCACTTATCATTGCCTGAAATCTCATCTGCTCCTAGACAGTTTTCTCTTTTAATTAAAAAAAAAGTTAATTATTTGCACCATTCTGTTACTATTTCAACAGCTTAACTGATCACTGGGGGAGCAAAAGACTATTCTGTCAATGGCGCTAACCTGCTGGTGTACTCGTCACTGAGGGAGGGTGCTGATGGTGCCTATGAGGAGTCCATGGAGAACTTAGTACAACCATGTGGCTCTGTTAGTGTTCAAAGCCAGTAGAAATGAGGCTTATGGGCTCTGGTATTTTAAACCTCTTTGGCAAGTAGCTTAGAGGGAGGGGTATGGTGGATAGAAACTGGTGGTAAAATGTTACTTTTGCATTCTAAATGATGCAATTCCCCAAATAGGAATCTCAAGAAATGCAAGCTCCAATGTGTTTTTCAAGCAACATGATTACATCATAGAATTTTTTGATTATGCTACTGTCTTGAAGCCATCTCTCAACTTCACTGCCACTGTAAGTTGCTATATTTATTACTGGCCCATTAGCAGCAAGTTTAATTGAAAGAAATGGAAGGGTAATAGTGTATTCAGTATTTCTTTAAAAATTTAAGCCAAAAAATAGATAATTTTTACTCTTTAGATATGTGGGGCATGTAAAAACATAGTTTCTAACAACAAAGATATTTTCCTGAAAACTTTCTTTTTTCCTGAAAATGAGCAATTTTGTTAGACGTGGATTGTTACATTGAAGTTACTATTATTTAAAGCAATCAGATGGTGGTCAAAATTCTTAGTTAAATATTTTTTTGTGCCTGGCATGGTGGCTCACGCTTGTAATCCCAGCATTCAGGAGGCTGAGACCGGAGGATCCAGGTTCATAGCCAGCCTCAGCTACCTAGTGAAGTATTCCACAACTTAGTGAGACCATGTTTCAAAATAAAGAATAAAAAAAATAGGGCTGGGGGTATAGCTTGGAGGTAGAACGCCCCTGAGTTCAATCCTTAGTACCACAAAAAAAAAAAAAAAAAAAAAAAAAAAAAATTTGTAATACTGGGGATTGAACCCAGGGGCATTCTACCTCTGAGCTGCACCTCCAGCCCTATTTTATTTTTTTGTTTTGAAACAGGGTCTCACTAAGTTGCTGAGGGCCTCACTAAGTTGCTGATGCTGGCTGTGAACCTGTGATCTTCCTGTCTCAGCCTCCCAAGTACTGGGATTACAAGCATGTGCCACCATACCCAGCTTAATTTAAATTTGATTTTGTAATAACTAATTTTAATTCTAGCTAAGATACAGCTTTAAAAATCATCAACAGGTCTACTCTCGTTTTTAGAGAATGGTGAATGAACACTTATTACTTGAGTGGATTGTAACAATGTATAGGATGTGATGCTAGGCAGGTTTATGGGGTTAAGAAGGACCCATTCCCTACTCAGAGTTCTCAGTTTTTGTGGTGGGGACAAGAACACTTGCACAACAGTATAATTCATGGCAGCATAAGACTGTCATTAATTAATTTCTATAGGGATTTAAGGCAGAGATTGGCAAAGTTGACCTGCAAAGATTGCACAATAAATATTTGTGGGCTATGTGGTCTCTGTTGCAATTACTCAACTCTGTCATTGTGTAGCATGTAATAAGACACAGGCAATTTGTAAACAAATGAGAGTGGCCATGCTCAAATAAAACATCATTTACCAAAATACTGGATTGGCGTGCCTGCTTGCTGTGAGCTGGCCCTTGATTTAAAGAAAGGAGAGGTCACTTCTTGTTGAATGTGTGAAAAGATAGTTCCTGATTTCCATAATCTCAGTAATTTAGACAATTGGAAAGGTAAGTAAAAATCATGAGGCTGCAAATGGTCATTTCCAAAAGAGGAGAGAGAGAGAGAGAGAGAGAGAGAGAGAGAGAGAGAGAGAGAGAGAGAGAGGGGGGGGGGGGCAATTAGGGATGCTTTATGGAAAAGATAGCTCCGAATGGCTTGAAAAAGGATGAATAGGGTTTTAAAGGCTTACACATGGGGGTGGGAGGTGAGGAGCAAGAGGAGCTGAGACCCACGTGAGAGAACTCTGGTTGGCAAGTTCAGGTCTGTTCAGCCAGCGGCTGGCCCGTTGCAGTTTCAGCTGAAGGTGTGTGTGTGGGGGGGTGATAACACTGGAGACAAAGCTCATGGAGCTGTAGAGAACCCTCAGTGCCTCACAGGTGGAGTTGAGCTTCGTGCTCTAGGTAGTGAGAAGCCTAGGAGCCTATGAGTGTCGGAGGGATACGGTGGAAGCAGTCTTTGGGTGAGAGCAATGGAGGCCAAGTACAGGAGGATGGCAGTGGCCCCGGCCAGAGGCCATGAGGAGCCTCCTTGTGGCAGCTGTAGGAGTGGAGGAGGGAACAGGATTGGCTTTGGGAGGTAGGGAGAGGGAGTGAAGATTCTGAGTGGCCCAGGCGTGGTGTTGGTGAAAACAGGAAAGGCAAGATGAGACTAGCTGAGTTGAAGCAGGAATTCCCTGCAGGGATCGGGAGGTGTGTTGGTGTGAGCTCCAGAGTAAGGTGAGGACGGGGATTTTGGATTTGGGGTACAATCACAGAGACACAGGCTGAGTCAGAGGAATGCTGACAACTTTGAGGAAGGGAGAAGCATGAATAGATGATTATTTTGCCTTGAAGAATTCCCACAGTTGGAGAGGGAGAAAGGGAACCAAAAAGGACACTGAGAAGGTGGAGAGAGAGAGATGGGAGGCTGAGGCGCAGCTAGCGACGGCCCGGAAGCCATAGTAAAAAGGCGGTGACCGCCGTGTCAGGTGCCTCCTCGCGGGAGGCCGCCAAATCTGGAGACAGGAGTGCTGCCAATCCTGTTGAGGGTTCTGTTTCAGAGGAATAGTACAAATGGAAACTGGAGTCAGTTGAACTTAAATCCCTTGCTTCTTTTATTACCTTTTTAAAAATATCTCATTTTGACCATTAGGTGAAGGTAACCCGTTCTGATGGTCACCAACTGACCCGTGAAGAAAGAAGAAATAATGTCATCATAGCGGTGACACAGAGAAATAATACAGACCTGTGGATCAGATGGAGCAGTGGGAATCAGGACGTGCAACCTGCCCAGATCATAAATTACACTGTCCCCCAGAATGGAATCTTTAAGATTGAATTCCCAATCCTGGACAATTCCAGTGAGCTACAGTTGAAGGTGCCGTCTGCTTCCCGTTATTACGTTTCTGCAACACCACCTTACAATTGTAATCTTGTTGTAGGCACCTGACCTGTCAGAGCTCAAAATATATGGGAAGTGGACACCTGTTTCTGTTTTTTAAAAATGAGAGAAAGTGTTTGAAGTAACTTTATGACAGTGGCTGCGGGTTTGCCTGAATGTTCCTTTTTAAATTTTCATTTTGAAGAGTATAGTAAAATATCAATATAAAAGTGTGATGGGGAAGTTCCTCAAATCCCTCTCTATGTTGATTTTCAGTCATTTGAAATTTTATTTTTTAAATACACGTTTATTGGTGCATTGTAATCATGCCTCCTAATGAGGCTCAGAGTGATAAGAACATACACGCACATGACACTTGGTGACCTTCCCCCCAGGGCCTGGCTCCACTTTCTTTTAAGTCAGCTGTGGCGGCAATCCCAGCTACTCAGGAGACCGAGGCGGGAGGAGTGCAAATTTGAGGCCAGCCTAGGCAACTTAGGGATGTAGCTCAGTGGAAGAGTGCTTGCCTAGCATGCACGGGGCCCTGGGATCAATCCCCAGTACTGAAGAGAAAAAAAATTATTTTGGTAGGAGCTGAAATGAAAGAAGAATATACATTTTCACACACACACACACACACACACACACACACACACACACACACACACACACACGCTGAGCTATCTTTCCTGGAGTGGCTCATCTGAGAATCCTCAGTCATTCCCTAACACTTTTCTTTTGGTTAGTCACCCTGTCCACGCCGGGCCCTGGCTGAGCAGAGTCCTCACAGGCGTGGCCTCTTTGATTTTTACTCTGAGTCTTGGTGGACTGCGTGTGGTGGTAGGATTTCTTGCTTGTGGAGAAAAGGAAAGCATCCCTTTTTCACTTCATTGTTTTCTCCTCAGTGTTTCCTGACAAATAGCTCTATTTCTGAAATAAGTTAGGGCTGTGCTTTTTCCATCTAGGTTACAATGTAGACTCTTCCATGTTTTCAAACTGTCAGAGTCTTTATAGGATAATCTATGAAATGCTAAAGAGGCAAGGTCTGGTGAATGTGGTTTTCCTGCATGAAAAAAAAAAAGTGAAAGTGAATTTGGCTTCCAGCAATTATGTGGCAGGTAACCTCTTTTCTCAGGGTTACTTAAGATGAAATTTTATAACTCTCTCTTTTTTGTTATAGGCTCATTTTCTCGATAGTGTAGGTAGCATGGCCGTTCATGGTATGTTTACATCCCCTAGTAAGACATACATCCAGCTAAAAACAAGAGATGAAAACATAAAGGTAAGGCTTTTAACTCTTTTGATAATTACAATATAATTGGACTCTCTTGCCATCGATATGCAAATATTAATTACATTTTTTTTTCCAGGTGGGATCACCTTTTGAGTTGGTGGTTAGTGGCAACAAGCATTTGAAGGAATTTAGCTATATGGTAATCTTTCATAGAATTTACATTTATGATCTATTATTATTTTTATTTATACTTTTGTTAGTGCATTGCAATTTTATATCACAGTGAGGTTCGGTGTGATCCAAATATACATATATATACGGCTCTTGGTGTATTTCCTTCTGTGTCCCACTTCCCTCCCTGTACATGTTGCAGAAATTTATAAAATTTAAGAGAAAATAAAAATTGCCATCATGGCCTTGTAATTTTGTTATTCCCACTGTTCCAGTAGAGCTGTGTATTCCTCCCAACCAAAAGTAGATTCTTTCCTAACACAAAGAAATGGTAGATATTTGAGGTGATGAGAATGCCAGTTACCTTAATCATGTTTCATTACATGTTGTATCCATGTATTAAAATTATACTGTAACCTATAAATATGCAGAGATATTATTGTGTTGATTAAAAATTAAAAATGCAAAGCCGGGCGTGGTGGCGCACGCTTGTAATCCCAGCATTTGGGAGGCTGAGACCAGAGGATCCGGGTTCGAGGCCAGCCTCAGCTACCTAGTGAGGTACTCCACAACTTAGTGAGACCTGGTTTCGATATAAAGAATAAAAAATAGGGCTGGGGATGTAGCTCGGAGGTAGAATGCCCCTGAGTTCAATTCCCAGTACC
>PVLC010037378.1:0-15316 GCA_004027655.1 Graphiurus murinus
TGGCCTCGAACCCGGATCCTCCAGTCTCAGCCTCCCAAATGCTGGGATTACAAGGGTGCGCCACCATGCCCAGCTGAGACTCATCAATCTAGGAAGACCCTGTTTCCAGGTAAGAAATAAATCGGGTTGGGGTGTAGTTTGAAGGTAGAATGCCTCTGAGTTCAATCCCCATACCACACACACACACACACACACACACAAAGACTGAGATTGATCTCAGGGGCATTCTACCTCTGAGCTACACCCATTTCTTTCTTTTTTTTTTTTTTTTTTTTTTTTTTGCCATACTGGGGATTGCCTCACTAGGTAGCTGAGGCTGGCCTTGAACCCGGATCCTCTGGTCTCAGCTTCCCAAATGCTGGGATTACAAGCGTGTACCATCACGCCTGTGTTTTTTTTTTTTTTAATGGGGATTGAACCCAGAGCCACAGCCATTCTAACTCCAAGCTATACGCCCAATTCGATTTTATTTCTCATTTGGAAACAGGGTCTCACTAGATTGCTGAGAGCCTTGCTAAATTTCCAAGGCTGGCTTTGAATCTGCGATCCTCCTGTCTCAGCCTCCCAAGTACTGGAATTACAAGTGTGTGCCACCACACCCAGTCCTATTTTATTTTGGAACAGGGTCTCACTAAGTTGCTGAGGACCTCATTAGGTTACTGAGCCTGGCCCGGAACCTGTCTCAGCCTCTCAAGTACTGGGATTACAGGTCTGCACCACCATGTCCAGCTAGACTTTGTTTGTTTCAATTTGAAATGGGCTGCTCCCTTCACTACTTTTCTTTCTTTCTCTTTTTTTTTTTTTTTTTTTTTTTTTGGTGGTGCTGGGGTTGGAACCTGGGCTTTTCATATGCTAAACGTGTGCATTATCACTGAAGTGTACCCCCAGGAAACTTGGACTGTCCTTGATTGGCTGTGATCCCACTTTTCCCGAAAGTGAGAGGGAAACCGGAGGGAGCAAGAGCCCCAGACCAGTTACTGGAGGATTTGAGGACAAGGAGAGAAACCCCTTCCTCCCAAGAATAAAGGCAAAGTGGATGGTGGTGACAGGGGTGTGAGCTGGGATAATTGCCTGGATTCAGACTAAAGGCAAAATAAGTCTCATTCCCAGAAATGAAGTCAGCATCCCACTGAAAACTTAATACTCCAGCTCCCCGGGGCCTGGCTTCTGTACGCCTATGTTCTCTTCCCTTTGGGCTCCCTCTGGTAGGGGCAGGGTGGGCCCCAGAGCTGAGTGGATCCCCTACATATGCACAGACTACACAATCAGGCTCCAATAGTGTCATACCTTTTATTACAAAAGCCAATAACTTAACTTAGTTCTGTACAAAGGCAGTAGGAATTCCAGCCCAGTGAGCAACCTAAGCTTCCATCCCCATCCCAGGAGGAGACAGGAGTCAGCCCAGAGGCTCTGGGGACCACCAAGAGCCCGCCAGACGGCTGGAGCACCGTGTCCAAGCCAAGGAAGTCCAAGCTGGGGTGGGGCTGAGCGAGGGGCTGCCCAGGGAGCTGAGTGACGTCCAGCAGGCTTCTCCTGTGGGGACACTGGGTCCCTGCTGGGGACAGCCAGCCCCAATCAGCACTACCAGTTCTGCAGGTCACCTCAGCAAAAGCATGTCCTCCAGAAGTCCAGTGATGTCAACATCTCCAATGAGAGGGCGGAAGAAGAGGTCTCCAAGAAGGCTGGGCGGAATGCTCTTGAGGGTGGAGGCCGTGAGGAGGACGCGGGCTAAGCGGTCTTGGCCTGCTGGGTACCAGGGCTCCAGGACTTCACACAGAGCCCAGTGCGCCTCCTGCTGCAGAAGCCCGATGTGGGAAGAGGCGTGGAGGCCGGGCACGTCTGCAGTGGACAGGGCAAAGAAGGCTGGTGAGCACCAGCTCCCAGCGCCGAAGGGTGGGGCTGGCCCAGGACCGAGGCCCGACAGACACCCCTCTGCCTCTGCCTTTGTTTTTCCTTTTCCTATTTCCTTTCTCTCTTTCTCTTTCTCTCTCTCTCTCTCTCTCTCTCTCTCTCTCTCTCTCTCTCTCTCTCTCTCTTTCTGTCTCTCCATTAAGCTACATCCCCAGCCCTTTTTATTTTTTATTCTGACATAGGGTCTCACTAAATTGCACAGGCTAGCCTTGAACTTGCCATCCTCCTGCCTCAGCCCCAAGAGTCACTGGGATTCTAGGTATGTGCCGACATGCCTGGTCCTTAGTTTCTTCATCTGGAGAATGGGGATAATAAAGCCAGGCACAGTGGGGCACACCTGTAATCCTAGTACTTGGGAGGCTGAGACAGGGGGATCGCAGGTTCAACAAGGACAGCCTCAGAAACTTAGGGAGACTCTCACCAACCTAACAAGACCCTGTTTCAAATAAATAAATAAATAAATAAATAAATAAATAAATAAATAAATAAGGCTGAGGGTGTAGCTCAGAGGTAGAATGCCCCTGAGTTCAATCCCTAGTACCAATAAATAAATAAATAAGTAAATAAATAAATAAATAAAATGAGGATAATATTGCCTGTCTCCTAGGCTCATTATGAGGTATAAATGAGCCAGTATATGTAAAACCCTTGGGATAAGGCCTAGCATATGGTAAGTGTAATAGGAGTATTCACTACTGTTATTACAGTTAATCACTGTACATTACGCATGCCCTGAAGGCCTTTAGGTGGGGAACCCCGTCTTATGCTCTTCAGCTTTCAAGAACACACTCTCCATCTGTTGCTCTACTGGCTAGATTTTACAAGAACTCCCTCCCTGTCCGCCCCCCTCTCCCCCACACACACTCCTTGTTTCTCTCTTCTGTGTGGACTTTCTGAACACAGAGGAGCTTAACCTTCAGAACTTCCCCATCCAGTCTGCCCTTGAAGATGTGACTGAGATGCAATTGTGTCTGCCCCTCCTCCAGTCCCTGAGGGTCAGAACAGATTTCTCAGGTACAGTGGCAAAGGCCAGTCTCTGGAGCCAACAGACCTGAGTTCCCATCTTCATTCTGCTCCGACCTGGCTGTGTGACCTTCGGCTAGTCCCTTAGCCCCTCTGTGCCTCTTGTGGAAGATAGCCATTTGATGATAATGAGGACCCACTGAGATCATGATGTCAAGCCCTTAGAGGGTCCTTCCCTGGCTGGGCCCTGTCCCCCTCCTGCCGTGGTCCCCATCTAGAACCACCTGGGACCTCACCTGGGTTGAAGAGGATGGTTCCTTTCAGGTAGGCATATTCCTTGGGGCCCAGCTTGAGGCTCGAGAAGGACTCCAGGCAGCACTGGAGCCACTGCACGGCGGCCAGTGAGGGCTGGGGCCTGTCGGGCAGCTGGCCACCGCCGGTGCTGTTGCTGGGCTCCTCCAGCAGGATCTTCTTGAGGATACTGGGCACCGGGGCCTCAGCCACTTCGAAAGTCACAGTGTCTTGAGCCAACCCAAGCAGGAAGAGGGAGCCCCAGCAGCCCTGTAGCAGCCGCCGCTGATCATGGGGGGGCAGCTGGCAGAAGGATGGCAGATTCCTGAGGAAGGCCACGGTCTTGGCCAGGACGTCCAAGGCCTCCCTGCAGGTGCGGTGCGGCGCGCACAGGCGGACGGGCCGGTGCTGTCTGCACAGGCAGCGGCTGCGGGATGGGGGCTCCGAGGGCCTGTCCCTGAGGCCGGGGCTCAGAAGCGCGTGCAGGATGGCGGGGCGGCCCGCCGCACCCTGGCACGGGCAGGCCCCTGGCTGGCTGGAGCTCATGGTTGGGACCTGCTTCTACTTCTTCCCAGCTCTCCAGCCCTCTCTGCTATTTATATCCCCGATGGGCGGGAGGGGGAATGGCCCGGCAACCTTGACTCCCGGAGTCATGTTCATTGAAAAAAAACAACAACGCACACACACTGACCCTGGCAGGGCTGCTGGGGCAGCGGCGGGGGAGGGGACAGCGGGAGCTCCACGTGGCACCGCTACCACTTCAGTCAATGAAGTGACCGGCGCAGGGCACAGGGCTGCCTGCCTGCCGGCCTGGCTGCCCCTTATCGGATGACTCAAGTGGATAAACAGGGTCATTAACCCAGGCTGTACCAGGGCGCCAAGGCCCCAGGTGCACACTCAGCAGGTGACTGTGACTGTTCTCTTTTTCTTTCGCGGTACTGGATATTAAACATTCTACCTCTGAGCTCCACCTCCAGACCTATTTTTTTTTTTTTTTTTTTTTTTGAAACAAGGTCTCACTAAGTTGCGGAGGGCCTCACTAAGTAGCCGAGGCTGGCTGCGAACCCGGCAATGCTGGGATTACAAGCGTGCGCCACCACGCCTGGCTGTGACTGGTTTCTATTGGTGCCCGCTCTTATGTGTGCGTGCACAAGACCGGGGTTCTCACTGAGCCAGAACGCCAGCCGCAGAGCTGGACAAGCCTGCAATGCGAGGCCCACTCTGGATGTGCCTTATCGCTGGCTTGTTTGCCTAACCTTGGGGCCCTGATCCTGTGGTCATAAGGGACAGGCTGCAGGGAAGGGAGCCAGGACCCTGGGGGGCCGGGAGGACTTTGCCCACAGTACAGTCCATGAAGCCCCCTTCCTCTGACTCCAGATCTGGGGGGCCATGCAGGAATAAGGCCCTTCAGAACCCTCTGTCCCCAGCCCAGATTCCTCCCGCTCATGAGAGGCTGTGCCTGCTGAGAAGCCCTCACAGGATGATCACGAACTATGGCTGCCATTTGCTGCACACCTACTATGTGTTGGTCACTTCCTTTTTTTTGTGTGTGTGGTACTGGAGATTGAACTCAGGGGCATTCTACCTCTGAGCTATACCCCCAGCCCTATTTTTTATTCTTTATTTTTTGAAACAGGGTCTCACGAAGTTGCAGAGTGCCTCACAAGGTAGCTGAGGCTGGCCGCGAACCCGGATCCTCTGGTCTCAGCCTCCCAATGCTAGGATTACAAGCGTGTGCCACCACGCCCGGCTGGTCACTTTCAACTCTAAATACTGGGAGCTTCCCTGTGAGGCTTAGATTCTTTTTTTTTTTTTTTTTTTTTTTTACTGGGGATTGAACCCAGAGGCATTCTACCTTCAATCTACACCTCCAGCCCCATTTTATTTCTTATTTGGGAATAGGGTCTCGCTAGGTTGATGAGTTTCATTACTTGCTAAGGCTGTCCTCAAACTTGGGATTCTTTTGTCTCAGCCTCCCAAGTACTGGGATTACAGATGTGCCCAGCTGAGGCTTAGATTCTTACTTCGTGATCCTCAAAGAAGTGAAGTGATCCAGGTGTGGTACTACACACCTGTAATCCCAGTACTTGGGAGGCTGAGACAGAAAGATCCAGATTGGAGGACAGCCTTAGCAAGTAGTGAGACTCTCATCAATCTATCGAGACCCTGATTCAAAATAAAAATAAAGCCAGGTGTGGTGGCTCATGCTTGTAATCCCAGTACTTGGGAGGCTGAGACAGGAGGATTGCAGGTTTGCCGCCAGCCTCAGCTAGTGAGGCCCTCTGCAACATAGTGAGATCCTGTTTCAAAAATAAAGAATAAAAAAATAGGGCTAGGCACACATTTGTAATCCCAGTACTTGGGAGGCTGAGACCAGAGGATCTTGGTTTGCAGCCAGCCTCAGCTACTTAGTGAGGCTCTCTGTAACTTAGTGAGACCCTGTTTCAAAATAAAGAATAAAAAATAGGACTGGGGGTGTAGATCGGAGGTAGAATACCCCTGGGCTCAATCCCAGTACCAAAAAAAAAAAAAAAAAAAATAGGACTAGGGGTATAGCTCAGAGGTAGAATACCTCTGAGTTCAATTTCCAGTACCCCCTGCAACACAAAATAAAATAAAATGGGGCTGGAAGTATAGCTTGGAAGTAGAATGCCCCTGAGTTCAATCCCCAGTAACACACACACGCACACACACAAAGTGAAGTGCCCTTCCCAGGTCACTCTGACAGGAAGATACAGAGCCCAGATCTGTCTGACCCCAGAGTCCTCATTGTTCCCCTAAATGCACTGGCCCACCTGTGCAGCCCAAATTTGAGTTTCTCTGAGCTGGTGGTTGTGTGTCAGATGTTGCCCGCCTGTGATCTGGACAGAGATGAAGCGCTGCAGCCACATGGCTCCTCTGTCCCCAGTGTCTGTCTCAGACAGTGGGGCATGGCGGGGGAGAGGGATGGGAGGTCCTCGGCTGTGTCATGTCCCTGTACTGGGGCCAGTCCAGCCTGGCAGGCCTTCTGCCTCCATGCTCTTGGGCAGCTGGGCCCTGGATGAGAGCAAGAGGCTCTGGCATCTACTCCTGGCTCCATCGCACTACGTACCACACACTGGCCACTAACCTGCAACCTTCCTGTCTTAGCCTCCCAAGTGCTGGCCTGCGCCACACGACCGGGCCGTGGATAATCCAGTGGTGTGACTTTGGGTTGATCCTTAGGCACCTTTGAACCCCAGGAGCCTTATCTGGGACAGGAAGGCCTGCGAACAGGCTGCCTCAAAAACAACAGAGTGCATTCCTCAGTCAAATCTCAAACAGAGTCAGGTGTGGTGGTACAGGCCTAGAATCCCAGTACTTGAGAGGCTGGGACAGGAGGATCACGGGTTCAAGTCCAGTATGAGCAACTTAGTGAAACCCTCAGCAATTTAGCAAGAACTTGTTTCAAAATAAAAAATAAAATAGGGCTAGCAGTCTGGCTCAGAGGTAGAATGCCACTGGAGTCATGCTCCACTACTACAAGAAATAAAGTAAAGTAAATAAAATAAAGTGCAGTGTGGTGGCACATGCATTCTACCTCCGACAAGCAAGCATCACCACGCCTGGCTTTATTTTATTTATTTATTTTGTGGTACTGGGGATTGAACCTAGGGTCATTCTACCTCTGAGCTACACCTCCAGCCCCATTTTTTATTCTTTATTTTGAAACAGGGTCTCACTAAGTTGCAGAGGCCTAAGTAGTAGAGGCTGGCCTCAAACCCGGATCTTCCGGTTTCAGCCTCCCAAGTACTGGGATTACATGCCAGTGGGATTACCACCATGCTCTCATCTTTATTTTATTTTATTTATTTGTTTTTTCAGTACTGGGGATTGAACCTGGGGCATTCTACCTCCGACCTATACCCCCAGCCCTACTTTTTATTCCTTATTTTGAAACAGGGCCTCACTAAGTAGCTGAGGCTGGCCAGGTACCTATGATCCTCCTGTCTCAGTCTCCCAAGTACGGAATTTACAAGCATGTGCCGTCATGCCCGGCTATAAACATTTTTATTTATTTTTCTGTGGTACTGGGGCCTGAACCCAGGGGCATTCTACCTCCAAGCTACACCCCCAAACCCATTTTTTTTTTTTTTTGCGGTACTGGGGATTGAACTTTGAACTCAGGGACATTCTACCTCTGAGCTCTACCCCTAGCCCTATTTTTTATTCTTTATTTTGAAACAGGGTCTCACTAAGTTGCGGAATGCCTCACTAGGTAGCTGAGGCTGGCTGCAAATCCGGATCCTCCAGTCTCAGCCTCCCAAATGCTGGGGTTACAAGCGTGTGCCACCACCCCCAGCTTCCCATTTTTTGTTCTTTATTTTGAAACAGGGTTTCACCAAGTGAGGCTAGCCGCAAACTCCCAATCCTCCTGTCTCAGCCTTCCAAGTACTGGGATTACAAGCATGCGTCGCCACAACAGGCTTAAACATTTTTTTTTTTAAATAGGGTCTCACAGCCGGGCGTGGTGGCGCACGCTTGTAATCCCAGCATTTGGGAGGCTGAGACCGGAGGATCCGGGTTCGCTGCCAGCCTCAGCTACCTAGTGAGGCACTCTGCAACTTAGTGAGACCCTGTTTCCAAATAAAGAAAAAAAAATAGGGCTGGGGGTATAGCTCAGAGGTAGAATGCCCCTGAGTTCAATCCTGAGTACTGAAAAAAAAAAAAATAGGGTCTCACTAAGTTGATGAAAGCCTCACTAAATTGGCTGAGGCTGGCCTTGAACCTGCAATCTTCCTATATCAAGCTTCCAGGAATCATCGGGATTATAGGCATGAACTACCATACACAGTTTGGAGGGCCCTGATAAATAAATGAATAAGCTGGGTGTGGTGGTACACTCTTGGGAGGCTGAGACAGGAGGATTGCAAGTTAGAGGACAGCCTCAGCAAGTAATGAGACTCTCACAAACCTAGTGAGACCCTATTTCAAAAATAAAAAGAAGCCGGGTGTGGTGGTGCATGCTTGTAATCCCAGCATTTGGGAGGCTGAGACCGGAGAATCCGGGTTCGAGGCCAGCCTCAGCTACCTAGTGAGGCACTCCAAAACTTAGTGAGACCTGGTTTCAAAATATAGAATGAAAAATAGGGCTGGGGGTATAGTTCAAAGAATGTCCCTGAGTTCAATCCTAAGTACCACAAAAAATAAATAAATTAAGAAAGAAAGAAAGCCGGGTGTGGTGGCCCACGCTTGTAATCCCAGCATTCGGGAGGCTGAGACCGGAGGATCCGGGTTCGCAGCCAGCATCAGCTACCTAGTGAGGCACTCTGCAACTTAGTGAGACCTGGTTTCAAAATAAAGAATAAAAAATAGGGCTTGGGGGTATAGCTTGGAGGTAGAATTCCCCTGAGTTCAATCCCCACTACCGCAATAAATAAATAAATAAATAAATAATAAAAAGAGCTGAGCGTAGTGGCACACATTTGTAATCCTAGGATTTGGGAGGTGGAGACAGGAGGATTGAAGGTTCGTGGCCCGCCTCAGCTACTTAGTAAGGCCCTCTGCAACTTAGTGAGAACTTGTTTCAAAATAAAGAATAAAAAATAGGGCTGGGAATGTAGCTTGGAGGTAGAATGCCCTTGGATTCAATCCCCAGTATGATGAATAAACAAACAAACAAACAAATAAATAAAGTAAGTAAGTAAGTAAAAGAATAGCTTGGGAGGCCAAGACAAGAGGATTCTAGGTTCAATGCCAACCTCATCAATCCAGCAATTTAGTGAGAACTTGTTTCAAAATGTAAAAGAGGTGTGGTGGCAAATACTTGTAATCCCAGTACTTGGAAGGCTGAGACAGGAGGATCGCAGGTTCAAGGAGAGCCTCAGCAAGTAGTGAGACTCTCAGCAACCTAGTGAGACCCTGTTTCCAAATAAGAAATAAAATCGGGCTGGGGGTGTAGCTTGAAGGTAGAATGCCTTTGGGTTCAATCCCCAGTATCTCACACACACACATACACACACACACACACACACACCATGTAAAATCGAATAAAATAGGGCTGTGAGGGGTCTAGCTTGGAGGCAGAAAGCCCCTAAGTTCAATCCCCAGTACCAAAAATAAATAATATATAAATAAATAGACTGGGAGTGGTGCTGCACACCTGTAATCCTAGTACTTTGGAGACTGAGACAGGAAGATCGCAGGTTTCAACATCAGCCTCAGCAATTTAGCAAGACTGTCAGCAACTTAGGCCCTGTTTCCAAATACAAAATAAAATAGGTCTGAGGGTGTAAGTCGGAGGTATAGTGCTGCTGGGTTCAATTCCTAGCACCACACACACACATAAAAAGAATAATAGAAGCCGGGCGTGGTGGCGCACGCTTGTAATCCCAGCATTCGGGAGGCTGAGACCGGAGGATCCAGGTTCGCGGCCAGCCTCAGCTACCTAGTGAGGCACTCCGCAACTTAGTGAGACTCGGTTTCAAAATAAAGAATAAAAAATGGGGCTGGGGGTATAGCTCGGAGGTAGAATGCCCCTGAGTTCAATCCCCAGTACCACCAAAAAAAAAAAAAAAAAAAAAAGAATAATAGAGAGCCGGGCATGGTGACACACGCTTGTAATCCCAGCATTTGGGAGGATGAGACCAGAGGATCCGGGTTTGAGACCAGCCTGAGGCCCTCCGCAACTTAGTGAGACTCTGTTTCAAAATAAAGAATAAAGCCAGGAGGGGTGGCGCACGCTTGTAATCCCAGCATTCGGGAGGCTGAGACTGGAGGATCCGGGTTCGCGGCCAGCCTCAGCTACCTAGTGAGGCACTCTGCAACTTAGTAAGACTCGGTTTCAAAATAAAGAATAAAAAATAGGACTGGGGGTGTAGCTTGGAGGTAGAATGCCCCTGAGTTCAATCCCCAGTACCGCAAAAAAAAAAAAAAAAAAAAAAAAAAAAAAAAAAAAAGAAAAAGTAGGGCTGGGGGTGTAGCTCGGAGGTAGAATTCCCCTGAGTTCAATCCCCAGTACCGCAAAAAAAAAAAAAGAATAATAGAGAAGCCAGGCACAGCATGCATGTCTGTAATCCCAGCTATTCAGGAGGCTGAGGCAGAAGGATTGCATGACCAACCTGTGCAACATAGTGTGACCCTGTCTCAGAAAAAAAAAAAAAAAAGCCAGGCATAGCGGTGCACTCTTGTAATCCCAATACTTGAGAGGCTGAGACAGGAGGATAACAGCTTTGAGGACAGCCTCAGCAAGTAGTGAGACTCTCATCTCTAATCAACCTAGAGAGACCCTGCTTCAAAATAAAAAATAGGGTTGGGGGTGTAGCTCGGAGGTAGAATGCCTGTGGGTTCTATCTCCAGTACCGCAAAAAAAAAAAAAAAAAAAAATTACAGGGAGCCTCACTAAGTTTCTAAGATTTGCTTTGAACTTTTTTTCTTTTTTCTTTTATTATTATTATTATTTGTGTGGTATTGGGGATGGGGGATGGAACCCAAGGGCCTTCTACCTCCAGGCTACACTCCCAGCCCTATTTTATATTTTATTTGGAAACAGGGTCTCATTAAGTTGCAGAGGGCCTCACTAAGCAGCTGAGGCTGGCCGGGAACCTGGATCCTCCAGTCTCAGCCTCCCAAATGCTGGGATTACAAGCATGGGATTACCACGTCTGCCTATTTTTCATTTTGAAACAGGGCATCACTAAGTTGCTGATGATCTTGCTAAATTGCTGAGGGTGGCTGGGAACCTATGATCCTCCTGTCTCAGCCTCCCTAGTACCAGGAATATAGGCATGTGCTACCATACCTGGCTCTGAAAATTCTTTGTATTAGAGAAGTTCCTTTTTGAGTTGGTGTCAATATGAGAGGACAATTTATACATGTGATGGTTGAAAGAATTTTGCATGAATTTGTTTTTTGCTTCATATATATTTTTATTTTTTTCAGTACTAAGGATTGAACACAGGGGCATTCTACCTCTGAGCTACACACCCAGCTCTATTTTTTTTCTTTATTTTGAAACAGGATCTCACTAATTTGCAGAAGGCCTTGTGTTGCAGAGGCTGGCCGCAAACCTGTGATCCTTGTCTCAGCCTCCCAAATACTGGGATTACAAGTGTGCACCACCATGTCCAGCTTCTTGCTTCACATATATACCTGTGTCACCTCCACTGCCCACATGCTTCCAGATGTCTTGGGAATCATTTATATTGGGATAAAACCTCTGGCCTTGCACAATGAGGGTCATGATGCACAGTCAATGGTACAAATGTTCCTGGAAGCCCTTCTAACACCAGCACATCTTACAAGGACTCTGCCATACATAGAAGTGACTGTGGGACACCTGACTATATCCATCAGATCCAAACTAAATGCATCTCCAGCTCAACTTCCCCTTAGCTATATTCCCAAATCCTTGAAGCCCTCCTCTTTTTGGGGGGTCGAGGGGTGTACTGGGGATTGACCCCAGGGGCATTCTATCTCTGAGCTAACCCTTTTCATTTTTTCTTTGAAGACAGGTTCTCACTAAGTTGCTGAGGGTCTCACTCAGTTGCTGAGGCTGGTCTTGAACCTGTGATCCTCTTGTCTCTGCCTCCCAAATACTGAGATTAGAGGTGTGTGTCACCATGTCTGGCTCTCTTTGCAGCCTCTCTGACATAACCTGATCAAGGAAAGCGGGATAGAGTAGGAAGAAATTGTGGCCTTAACTAACTGTAGTTCTAAAACATTAGCTTTGCAAGTTAAAAAGGAAAAAAATACATATTTGACCCTATGAAGACATTGCTGGCACTTTTCTCCCAGTGCCTAGGATGGGCCTATGCAGGGGCCTAGAGTGACCGACCAACCTTCCTTTCTTCCTTCCTTCCTTTCATTCTTGTGTGTGGCACTGGGGATTGAACCCAGCGGCATTTTACCTTCACGCTACATCCCCAGCCCAATTTTATTTATTTGGAAATAGGGTCTTTTTAGGTTGATGAGAGTCTCACTACTTGTTGAGGCTGTCCTTCTCAAACCTGCCATCCTCCTGTCTCAGCTTCCCAAGTACAGAAATTATAGATGTGTGCCACCACACTCGACCCCCACCCCCTTTTTTTTCCCCTTTGCAATGCTTGGGCTGGAGCCCAGGGCCTCGTATATGCTAGGCAAATACCACAGACACACCCCCAGCCCAAGCTCCTCACCTTCACAGAAATCTGCCTCCGACTGTGCCTTTCCTTGGTGTCTGTGAGGCTCCAGCTAGCGAGTCAGGACACAAAACACCTGGCACTTTGCAAGTGCTCTGTGGGGGATGACACTTGTCATCATTGCTGTTTTTGCTCTCGCCTTCATTTTCTCAAAAAGGATATTGAGGAGGAAGAGACTCTCTTGGGCTGGAAATTAGGTTCCTGGGTTTCATGTCTTGGGTTTTTGTTTTGCTATTTATTTATTTATTTATTTATTTATTTATTTATTGGTATTGGGGATTTGGGGATTGGACTCGGGGCATTCTACCTCTGAGCTACACTCTTAACCCTTTTTTTCTTTTTCTTGTGGTACTGGGGATTGAACTCAGAGGCATTCTACCTCTGAGCTATACCCCCAGCCCTATTTCTTATTCTTTATTTTGAAACAGGGTCTCACTAAGTTGTGGAGTGCCTCACTAGGTAGCTGAGGCTGGCCGCAAACCTGGATCCTCCAGTCTCAGCCTCCCGAATGCTGGGATTACAAGCATGCATCACCACACCCCACTCCCAACCCTTTTTATTTTTTGTTTTGAAATAGGGTTTCACTAGGTTGCTGAGAGTCTTGCTAAGTTGCTGAGGCTGTCCTCAAACCTGTGATCCTCCTGTCTCAGCCTCCCAAGTATTGGGATTACAGGGATGTGCCACCACATCTGGCTTTTTTTTTTTGTACTGGGAATTGAATTTAGGGGCATTTAACCACTGAGCCACACCCCCAGCCCTTTTTACTTTATTTTCAGACAAGGTCTTCCTAAGTTGCCCAGGCTGGCCTTGAATGTGTGATCCTCCTGCCTCAATATCCCGAGGAGCTGGTTACAGAAGTACACATCTTAGATTTTTTGGATCATGAGGACTGTGTTTCCTGAGCTCTGTATGGGGCCTGTAGGCCATGGTGTCTGTCCTGGAGGCTCTGGAGGGTAAGGAAGGGCCTTGGCTCAGATCTCTGTTTGCTCAGCGAAGTGGGAGGTTGCTGTCAGGGAGACGGTCCAGTGGCTGTTTTCTGCCAGGGCGCTGCCTCAGTCTGAAGGGGGAAGACAGAGCCATGCCTTTGGGAGCTTCAAACCTGATTGGTTGGAGTGCCACAGGCCAGCAGTCAGAGATAGCAGAGATGAGTTCTGCTCTTGGGAGTCTTCCATCTAATGGGAGAGACACAGTTCAACCCTCGAGAGTCCCTATTCCAGCCGGGCATGGTGGTGCACACTTGTAATCCCAGTACTTGGGAGGCTGAAACCAGAGGATCCGGGTTTGTGGCCAGCCTTCCGCAACTTATAAGACCCTGTTTCAAAAAAAAAAATAAATAAATAAATAAAAAATAGGACTGGGGGTGTAGCTTGAAGGTAGAATGTCACTGGGTTCAATCCCCAGCACCACCACCAGAAAAAAAAAAAAATCCATATTCCAAAGAAGAGGACAGCCTTTTTCTCAGTAGCTCCAAGTCTGATAGGGGAGACAGGATGTCTAGGTCAGTGATGGAGGGAATGCTGAAATACAGTGATGGTGCCAGGAAGGCCTTCTGGAAGAAAAGTTCATGATGACACCCTTCCATCTGTACAGCACTATATGGTTTACAAGTAATTTCTTTCTTTCTTTTTTTTTTTTTTAACAGTACTGAGGAGTGAACCCAGGGGCATTCTACCTCCAAGCTACACCCCCACCCCTATTTTTTTTTGTGTGTGTGTGTGATACTGGGGATTGAACCCAGTGGTATTCTACCTCCGAGCTAGACCCCCAGTCCTTTTTTTTATTCTTTATTTTGAAACCGAGTCTTACTAAGTTGCGGAGTGCCTTACTAGGTAGCTGAGGCTGGCCGCGAACACGGATCCTCCGGTCTCAGCCTCCCAAATGCTGGGATTACAAGCATGCGCCACCACCCCCGGCTCCCAGTCCTATTTTTTTGTTCTTTATTTTTATTTATTTATTTTTTGCGGTACTGGGGATTGAACTCAGGGGCATTCTACCTCGCAGCTATACCCTCAGTCCTATTTTTTATTCTTTCTTTCTTTCTTCTTCTTCTTTTTTTTTTTTTTTTTTTTTGCGGTACTGGGGATGGAACCTTGGGGCATTCTATCTCTGAGCTATACCCCCAGCCCTATTTTTTATTCTTTATTTTGAAACAGGGTCTCACTAAGTTGTGGAGGGCCTCACTAAGTAGCTGAGGCTGGCCTCGAACCTGGATCCTCCAGTCTCAGCCTTCCAAATGCTGGGATTACAAGCGTGTGCCACCACGCCTGGCTCTTTTTTATTATTTATTTTGAAACAACGTCTCACTAAGTTGCAGAGGGCCTCACTAAGTAGCTGAGGCTGACCACAAACCTGGGATCCTCTGGTCTCAGCCTCCCAAGTACTGGGATTACAAGCATGTGCCACCATGCCCAGCTTTATAAAGTAATTTCAAAACATCATCTCAGTTAATTCCTTTACAACAGGTCCATAAGGTGTTACTATGTAATAAGTGTTACTATCAAGCAGAATTGACAATCATTGCTGGGTGTGGTGTCACACGCTTGTAATCCTAGTACATGGGAAGCTGAGACAGGAGGATCACAGGTTCTCGGCCAGCCTCAGCAACTTGTAAGGCCCTCTGCAACTTAGTGAGACCATGTTTGAAAATAAAGAATAAAGCCGGGAGCCGGGCGTGGTGGACCACGCTTGTAATCCCAGCATTCCGGAGGCTGAGACCAGAGGATCCGGGTTCAAGGCCAGCCTCAGCTACCTAGTGAGGCACTCCGAAACTTAGTGAGACTGGGTTTCAAAAATAAAGAATAAAAACTAGGGCTGGAGGAGCCGGGCGTGGTGGCGCACGCTTGTAATCCCAGCATTTGGGAGGCTGAGACCGGAGGATCCGGGTTGGAGGCCAGCCTCAGCTACCTAGTGAGGCACTCGGAAACTTAGCGAGACCCAGTTTCAAAATAAAGAATAAAAAATAGGGCTGGGGGTATAGCTCAGAGGTAGAATGCCCCTGAGTTCAATCCCCAGTA
>PVLC010037379.1:0-15336 GCA_004027655.1 Graphiurus murinus
TAATCCCAGCATTCGGGAGGCTGAGACTGGAGGATCCGGGTTCGCGGCCAGCCTCAGCTACCTAGTGAGGCACTCCGCAACTTAGTGAGACTCGGTTTCAAAATAAAGAATAAAAAATAGGGCTGGGGGTGTAGCTCGGAGGTAGAATGCCCCTGAGTTCAATCCCTAGTGCCACAAAAAAAAAAAAAAAAAAAAAAAAAAAAAAAAAATAAAGGCAGCGGCTGAGCCAAGGGGGAGATGGTGGCCGGGAGGCGTCTGGCTCTGTCCTTGGTCCTGGCATGTGTGTGTGTGTGTGTGTGTGTGTGTGTGTGTGTGTGTGTGTGTGTCTACTAGGAACCAGCAGCATTCCATCTCTGAGCTACAACACCAGCCCTTTTTATTTCTTATTTTGAAACAGATTCTCACTAAGTTGCTGAGTCTGACCTCAAACCCGCGATCCTCCTATTTCAGCCTCCCAGTTACTGGGATTACTGGGATGTGTCACTGTGCCCAGCTTTTCCTTTTTTATTTTTAATTGTCTAAGTAATATATACCTGCTGTAGATAAACTATAGATATAAATATAAACTATAGATAAGCAAAAAAGAAAAGAAAAAGAAACCCACCTAAATCTCACCCAAGAACTGATTGAACATTCTTTTCAACTTGCTGTAACTTGAAATTTTTCATAATGAAATGTTGGGGCTACAAGTGCCATGGAAAAAGGTAACTCCCCAGCTGGGCGTGGTGGCACATGCTTATAATCCCAGCATTTGGGAGACTGAGACAGGAGCGTTCGCAGCTAGCCTCAGTTACTTAGTGAGGCCCTCCACAATTTAGTGAGACCCTGTTTAAAAATAAAGAATAAAAATAGGGCTGGGGGTGTAGCTCAGAGGTAGAATGCCCCTGAGTTCAATCCCCCGTTACCCTCCCCCCGCCACGTAACTCCCTGCCCACATTTAGGTACATCCTGCCAATCTCTTAATTGCAAACAATAAAATGTAGCGTTATGGGTCTTTACGGTGCCACTGGCGACAGTGCTGAGCGCCAACGGGCATTATTCATCACGTCTTTTACTGGTGCTTTTTTTTTTTTTTTTTTTTTTTTTCGGTACTGGGGATTGAACTCAGGGGCATGCTACCTCCGAGCTATACCCCCAGCCCTATTTTTTATTCTTTTTATTTTGAAACCGAGTCTCACTAAGTTGCAGAGTGCCTCACTAGGTAGCTGAGGCTGGCCTCGAACCTGGATCCTCCGGTCTCAGCCTCCCAAATGCTGGGATTACAAGCGTGCGCCACCACACCCGGCTACCGGTGCTTTTACCATCGACTTTCACACATGACGAAGCCAAGGCTCAGGGTGAAATAACTTGCTCAGGCCTCAGAGACCCGCTGAGCAACTGAGGCAGGTTTGGACCAGTTTTTGCCTGGCTCTGAGCTCTGATGGGCTACCCAGGCCTCAGGTGCCCACAGTCGGCCCACCTGGCCACCGTGTGCCCTTCCCACCTGTGCTCTGTGCTGGGCAGGAGGGGGCGCCCCTCAGTACCAAGGCGAATCCCCACCTTGCTTCCCATCTGGTTGCACGGAAGTATCGGGGACCCCACCTTGGATGTGGCCCCAGGATAGGCTTGGACCCCAGTAAACCTAAAGAAGATTTTGGTGGGGGGAGTACTGGGAATTGGACCCAGGGGCATTCTACCTCCAAGCTACACACCCAATCCTTTTAATTTTTTATTTCAAAACAGGGTCTCGCTAAGTTGCTGAGGCTGGCCTCAAACCAGTGATCCTCTTGTCTCAGCCTCCTAAGTACTGGGATTACAGGTGTGTGTCATCACCCACAGGCATTTAACAGCTTTTTTTGGTTTTTGTTTGGTTTGGTACTGGGGATTGCATAAAGAGGCACTCTACCACTGAGCTACACTCCCAGCCCTTTTTATTTTTTTATTTTGAGACAGGGTCTTGTTAAGTTGCTGAGGCTGTTCTTGAACCCATGATCTTCTTGTTTCAGCCTTTTATGTGCTGGGGTTACAGGCGAGAGCCATCACACCAATTTATCAGGTGTTTCTTACACAGGCTGGCGCCTTGACTAGGAAGCCAGGAATTTATCTTTAAGTAATAAGCACTCTTTGAAAGATTACTTCGCCAGGTGTGGTGGTGCACGCTTGTAATCCCAGTACTTGGGAGGTTGAGACAGGAGGATCACAGGTTCACAAACAGCTTCAGTTACTTAGTGAGACCCTGTTTCAAGATAAAGAATAAAAAATAGGGCTGAGGGTGTAGCTTAGAGGTAGAATGCCTCTGATTTCAATTCCTAGTACCACAAAAATAAACAAATAAATAAATAATAAAAATAAAAAATAGGGCTGAGGCTGTAGTTTGTGTAGTTTGGAGGCAGAATGCCTCTGGTTTCAATCCCCAGTAGCCAAAAAAAAAAAAAAAGATTACTACTTTTTAGGTACTGTTCTAAGCACATTAGAGATAGTTTTTTTTTTTTTTTTTAAACCCATCCACACATTTAAAAATATACAAGCCAGGTATGGTGACACACGTCTGTAATTCCAATACCTGGGAGGCTAAGACAGGAAGATCACAAGTTTGAGGCCAGCCTCAGCAGTTTAGCAAGATTCCTCAGGAACTTAGTGAGACCTTGTTTCAAAATTAAAAAACAAAACAAAAACACCTAGGAGTGTAGCTCAGCAGTAGAACGTCCCTGGGTTCAATCCCCAGTACCATAAAAAATAAAAATAAAAAGCAGTGGGGGGTTGCCCCCTCCTCTTGGGACAGTATTGATCTGTTCAGAGGGGAAGAGTCCCCTCTCTCAGAGTTAGGTGTCTGCGGGCTCTTGCAGACCCTGACATTGCTGTCACACTGTCACAGAATTATCTAGTGACTGGGGTGTGCGGGAATGAGGGAATGCTCTCTCTGAGTGTTACCTCTCCCTTCTGTTCATTGGGGCAGAACTATAAATTTCCCTCAGAAATCTCTCTCTTGACCCTGGTGCCCATTCTGCATCTTAGGGTATCTTGTGTCCAAACTCAGGGAGACCTGAGGAAAAATAAGCCACTTGCTGCGGCTTTGAACCCCGACTTTCTCCCCTCATTTGATAATGCCGTTTCCTTCAACCCCTCGGAGGGCTGCTCCATGCATCTCTGTTGGTGTTTTATAGCGGCAATCAGTGGGAGAGACGGGGTGAAGGGTGCTTACCACCTGGAATCTAATAGCTTTTAAAATGGTCACAACTGGACGAAGCAGGTACTATTGCTATATACACTTACACATGACAAGATGGGACGCACGGAGGTTCAGCAATTAGCCCCAGACCACACAGTTGCTAAGCAACCAGCCCTGGGATCCTGGCTCCAGTGTGTGGTCAAGGTCAGCAGTCTTGAAGGGAATTGAACACCATAGACGGGTGGGGGATGGGCCCAGTCTAATGTCGCCCACCCTTAGCCTGCGGGGTGGGGCAGTGGGGAGTGTATGGTGTTCTGGGAATTGCTTTCTTGCCATAAAGATGTGGACTGAGCCAGGCCTGGTGGCACATGCTTGTAATCCCAGCATTCGGGAGGCTGAGACCGGAGGATCCGAGTTCGCAGCCAGTCTCAGCTACCTAGTGAGGCACTCTGCAACTTAGTGAGACCCTGTTTCAAAATAAAGAATAAAAATAGGGCTGGGGGTGTAGCTCGGAGGTAAAATGCCCCTGAATTCCATCTCCAGTACTGAAAAAGAAAAAGAAAACAAGCGGTGCTGGGCGTGGTGGTACACGCTTGTAATCCCAGCATTTGGGAGGCTGAGACTGGAGGATCCGGGTTCGAGGCCAGTCTCAGCTACCTAGTGAGGCCCTCCGCAACTTAGTGAGACTCGATTTCAAAATAAAGAATAAAAATAGGGCTGGGGGTATAGCTCAGAGGTAGAATGCCCCTGAGTTCAATCCCCAGTACAGCAAAAAAAAAAAAAAAAAAAGAAAACCAACGGTGAGGGCCAGGGGAAAAGCAGGGTGGGGGGGCTGGGAGTTCGGGGCGTGAGGTGGTCAGGGTGACCTGGGGCCACAGAGGACAGAGACTGGGCAGATTGGAGGGCAGTGGGAGGGGGATGGAGCACAACTGGAGCCAGAGGCAGAGGAGGGGTCCCAAACGGACCCAAGTGAAGAGAGGGACAAAGATGACAGTCATGGTTTTTGCTGATCAGGTTGCATAGAATTTAAGTTTAAGGTGACCGAGACCTACAAGCAGACATGTCTAGTGACAGTGGAGCATGTGGTTCAGGAACTCAGCAGAGGAGCAAGCGACAGAGAACAGCCAAGGTGAGGCCACTGGGTGCCACAGGTCAGAGGAAGGGACGGCTCTCCTGCGTGTGCCACCATGCCCAGCCTGAACATTTTATTTTATTTTTATTTTTTATTTTATTTTTAGTTTTTGCGGTACTGGGGGTTGAACTCAGGGGCATTCTACCTCCGAGATACACCCCCAGCCCTATTTTTTATTCTTTATTTTGAAACCGAGTCTCACTAAGTTGCGGAGTGCCTCACTAGGTAGCTGAGGCTGGCCGCGAACCCGGATCCTCCGGTCTCAACCTCCCGAATGCTGGGATTACAAGCGTGCACCACCACGCCCGGCTCAGCCTGAACATTTTTTTTTTTTTTTTTTTTTTTTTTTTTTGCGGTCCTGGGGATTGAACTCAGGGGCATTCTACCTCCGAGCTATACCCCCAGCCCTATTTTTTATTCTTTATTTTGAAACCGAGTCTCACTAAGTTGTGGAGGGCCTCACTAGGTAGCTGAGGCTGGCCGCGAACCCGGATCCTCCAGTCTCAGCCTCCCACATGCTGGGATTACAGCGTGCGCCACCACGCCCGGCTCAGCCTGAACATTTTAAAGTGAAGCCAGGCATGGTGGCACATGCCTGTAATCCCAGTACTTGGGAGGCTGAGACAGGAGGATGGCAGGTTTGAGGACAGCAAGCCTCAGCAAGTAGTGAGACTCTCATCAACCTAGCGAGACTCTGTTTCTAAATAAGAAATAAAATCGGACTGGGGGTGTAGCTGGAAGGTAGAATGCCTTTGGGTTAAATCCTCAGTAACACACACACACACACACCAAAAACATAAAGTGGGCAATCCTAAAAATTGACATATACACGCCTTAGTCATTTCGTTCACACACACAGGCGCCAGTCTTTCTTTCTTTGGGCTCCTTGACTCCAGTTTCCCTATGACATTCTGGCATAAATCACACTCACAATCCCACAATTCATCACCTACTATTTCTAGTTGCTTTTTTTTTTTTTTTTTTTTTTTTTGCGGTACTGGGGATTGAACTCAGAGGCATTCTACCTCCGAGCTATACCCCCAGCCCTATTTTTTTTTATTCTTTATTTTGAAACCGAGTCTCACTAAGTTGCGGAGTGCCTCACTAGGTAGCTGAGGCTGGCCGCGAACCTGGATCCTCTGGTCTCAGCCTCCCGAATGCTGGGATTACAAGCGTGCGCCACCACGCCCGGCTCTAGTTGCTTTTAACAAAGTGAGAACTTGATACTTGAGAAGCAAGCTGATGCCGAATCTATCTTCTAGATTTTTAGGATTTGCCCTGAATATTTTAGTTTCCTTTTATACCTAACTCAACAATTTCAGGAATTCTCTTCGGTTAGTCTTTCCAAAACATTCAACTTAGTTTTCAAGGCAACAACTCTCTCTCCTCTCTTCTCCCTCCCCCCCCTCCTTTCTCTCTTTATGGTACTGGGGCTTGAGTCTAAGGGTGTTCTACTTCTGAGTTACACTCCCAAATCTTTTTATTTTGAAACTGGGCCTTGCTAGGTTACTGTGTCTTGCTAAACTGCTGAGGCTATTCCTCAAACCTGTGATCCTCCTGCCTCTGCCTCCCTCCCAAGTACAGGGATTACAGGTGTGCACCACCACACCTGCTGGGGATTGAACTCAGAGGCATTCTACCTCCAAGCTACACCCCAGCCTGATTTTATTTCTTATTTGGAAACAGGGTTTCAGTAGGTTGGTGAGTCTCACTACTTGTTGAGGCTGTCCTTGAACCTGGGATCCTCCTGCCTCAGCCTCCCAAGTATTGGGATTACAGGCATGTGCCACCATGCCCAGCTTCTAAAATATTTTCTGTCTGGTTCATTTCTGCAAGTTTCCCAGCCCCGGGGCCTAGAGAGAAGCCTGAGCCTTGAGCCTGCACCGGCCACAGGCGTCTGTCACTGCATTTCACAGAAGGACCAGTAGAGTCACTTAGGAGAACTGCTACCGGAAAGAGTGAAAATCTCTTCTTTCTTCACATTGCTGTTTCTCAAACCCACCGCCAGACAGAATCAGCACCCACAGTGCGACATGGCGTGGACAGCTGCTGTTGACCTCACTCACTGCGCCCGGTCCTGCTGGCCCTTCATACTGCGCGTGGCACCTGGTGACGGATCCTGGGGAACGGTGCTCCTGCCTCCTTGCGGCCATCCTCAGGGGCGTCAGCGGGTTGTCCTTCGTCCTCTGCTCCATTCTGGGCACAGCTGCAGTGTTTTTAAGTAAGAGGACATTTAGACTCAGGACAAAGTGGACAGACGAGCGTCTCTCTAAGCACTGTCACAGGAGCTGCTGTCTTCCTGGGCTGTGACGGGTCATGAAGGGACGTAGAGGGTTTCACGTGGACTCATACACAAGGAGTGTCAGAGCACACAGAGCTGCTGCCCAGCTCTGCGCACATCCCTTGCTTTTCTGCTCTTCTCCAGCGGACTGTTCCAGAGAGAGGAAGGCTGGACATCAGTACTGTAGGTTACGACTGGAAGTTGTTCTTGGGTGTTTTTTTTTTCTTATTTATTTATTTATTTATTTATTTTTGTGGTACTAAGGATGGAACCCAGGGGCATCCTGCCTCCGAACTACACCTCTAGCCCTATTTTATTCTTTTTATTTTGAAACAGGGTCTCACTAAATTGTGGAGGGCCTCACTAAGTATTGAGGCTGGCTGCAAACCTGCGATCCTCCTGTCTCAGCCTCCCAAGTACTGGGATCACAGGTGTGCACCACCACACATGGCTTGTTCTTGGGTTTAATGGGTGCAGGACATTTGCATTTGTGAAGCACTGGGTTATTGCAGGTTTCTAACTGGCCCCTCTGTTTTTGCCCTTGCCCTCCCACCCCCAGTCTATTTTAATACAATAGGCAGAATACTTCTAGAACAAAGGTCATTCCTCCATCCAAAGCTCTCCTCTCATTCTGAGCAAAAGCCAAAGGCCAGAGGCCTCCAAGACCCCCTACATGACCCGGCCCCCTTCTGCCTCTCTAATCTCATCTCCTAACTCCCCCAGTTGCTCCCTCCACTCCAGCCATGAGGGCCTCCTTTCTGTCCCTTAAACTGCCAAGGCTGCTCCCACCCCAGGGCCTTTGCACTTGCCACCTGCCCCACCTGGAATACTCCAGAGTAGCCTCACGGTTTGCTTCCTCATTTCCTTCAAATGTCACCTTATAGGTAAGCCCTTCCCATCACCCCCCATCACTCAAGTCCCACACCCTGGCACTCACGATCCCTCTTATCTTGACTTTTTTCTTTTCTTTTCTTTTTTTCCCCCCAGTACTGGGGATTGAACTCAGAGGCATTCTACCTCCGAACTATACCCCCAGACCTATTTTTTATTCTTTATTTTGAAACCGAGTCTCACTAAGTTGTGGAGTGCCTCACTAGTTAGCTGAGGCTGGCCTCGAACCCGGATCCTCTGGTCTCAGCCTCCTGAATGCTGGGATTACAAGTGTGCGCCACCACGCCCGGCTGACTTTTTTCTCTAACACATTATCAGAGCTCCATGTGCTCATTTGCTGACACTAGACGCTAAGCTCCGTGAGGGCCAGGGCTTTGCCTGTTTTCTACTCTATCCCAGTACCTAGAATAGTGTGTGGCACACAGTAGGGACCTCATAAGTGCTTCTCTTTGTTTGTTTTTACAGTACTAGGAATGGAATCCAGGGCCTCACACACTGGAGGCAAGTGCTGCACCACGGCCACGCCCCAGCCCACCGCTGGGGAATGAGGACGGCATCGCTCCTGCTGCATGGTGGCCTGCTGCCTGGAGGACCCTGGCACGAGGCCTTGCCTGAGGGCTGAATGTGGTGGGCCAGCCCTGCTCAGTGCATGGTATATGGAAGAGAGGGCTTTCGTGGGGAGAGCGGGTACAGGTGGCGGGCGGTGGGCCCAGGACGCTAAGCCTCTTGAGATGACTGGCATGGGCCACCCTATCTTGGTGGGCAGCCCTTGGGCCTGCTGGGCAAGGCGGATGGTTGTCTGAGGTTCCGGTCCACGGCCTTCCTGCACTGGTGGCTTTGCTAGGTGCTTTAAGGAATCCTAGTGATTCTGCTCCTTCTACCCTTCAAGGGCATGTTAGAGGCAGGTTCTGGTCTCAAGCCTACAACTTGAGTTTCTGAAGTTTCTGCCCTTGCAGGTGGCAGCCCACCACCCCAGACGTGTCGCACAGCGACTGAGTCATCTGTCCTCGACGGTGGTGGGTGTGTGGGTGGGGGGAGCTGAGCCCATCGATCGAGGGCTGAGACATCCTGCCCAGTAATCAACAAGTTAATAAGCTCCTTGATGAGGAGGTGGTGATTAATGAACCAATCAGCTCACCTTGTAACTGGGGAGCTGGAGGGAGGCGTGTGATGGATAGGGGGGCCTGTGAGGCCGTGGGAGGCTGGTGCCTGGTCCACACCGAGGGCCACCCTGGGTCCCGCTTACGTTCTCTCTAAAGGTAAGTGCAGAAGTGACTTCTCCAGAGGTTGGGCACTGAACTTTCCCGAGTTCTCTAGCTACTCTGCTCATTCTCCTCTCCTCCAATCTATGCTCGGACTGGACCCCGCGCTGCCCAAGGCTTGTGGGGGTCGGGTTCCAGGACTGTCAGATTTCCTGTGTACATCTCACAAACTCCTTCACCTCTCTTTGTCTGGGGTCAGCACACTAGAGCCGCCCCCTGCCCCCAGCTAGTGCTACAGGGTCAAAGGAGCAACCCACCCCCGGCCATGTCCTTGCCCCCTGCAGCAGCCAGGGACCTTGTCTTATCTTGATCCCAACCTCTGGATCACAGCTGCATGTGTGTGTGCATGCATGTATATGTGTGTATGTATGAATGTGTGTATGTGTATGTATATGTATATGTGTGTATGTATGAATGTGTGTATGTGTATGTATGTGTGTGTATGTATGTGTGTATACGCATGTATGTGTATGTATGTATGTATGTGTGTGTGCGTGTGTGTGATGCAGGGGACAGATCTCAGGGCTCCAGGCATCACAGCTGTCTTGACCAGCCTCAGCCCTCTCCACCCCAAGTGCACCTGTCTTTTGTTGTCTTTCCATGGCCTTGGTCATTTCATGGAGGAATGGAATTCCTTTATTTCTGCTGTCTCCTCTTCAATCTGGACCCAGGCTTATCTCTGTATCTATGTTCTGGAACTCCTCAGATTGGGGATTTCCATGGGTAGTGAGTACCTTCCCACCCCCCTCAGGCTGGGGCCCCCAGGGATACTGCTGCATCCCCCGGGGCTGAGGATCCCCAAGGATACTGCCATGACTCTTCTCTGAGACTACGGTCCCTGGAGAACAGGGCGGTGTCTTGTCCTTCAGATGTGGGCTCGCTAAGCAGAACAATTTTCTTTTCCCTCCAAGGCTAGGGTCCACATCCCCTTGTCCCGGTGTCTGTCCTCTTCCATCTCCATGCTCAGCAAGGTGCCCTGGTGTTTCTTGGGTTGTGTGGGGGCCCACAGGGCCTCACTGGTTGGTAAGGAGCCATTTCCGGGGAGTGCAGGTGATTGAACCCATAAAAAGGTGATTGAAGGATCCCTGGACTCTTCATCTCAACAGAGCTCTAAAAATAGCACCCATGGCCATCTGTCCTGGAAGGTAGCAGGGCTGGCCCAGAACAAAATGTCTCCGCCTGCCTCCATGGGTTGCTAGGACGTCTGGAAAGGAGATTATGAGGAGACCCCCCCAACAGCCCTTTCTCTTTCTGGGGGGGAGGGGGTCTGGTGGGTTTGGTGGTCTGAGGCCCTTCACCCTGGCCTCTCAGGGTGAAGAGAGGGGTCCCGACCCAGCCTCCCATCCCCTGCTCCCAGGCCTGACTCTGGAGCCCCAAGGTTATTTGGCGTGCTGAGCCTGTGTGCCCGCAGGACTGAGAGGGCTTCTTCTTGGGGTCTGTCTCATTCTCTTTTCCTGTTGGAATCATGGGTGGCCTTGGCTGCTCCTTCACCTCTCAGAGTTTCAGTTTCCTCACCTGCAGAATGAGGATAAATTCAGTTCATGGTGCTATTGCGCTGCAAATGGTGAACCCCACCGTGCTCAGTGGTGCTTGGTAGACGTCCGTCCTCTCCTGTTTCCTTCCAAGGCTCTGGCTGGGGATCTTGGCCTCAGACCCCAGGGGAAGCTAACGAGGGCTGGGGACAGTCACATGTGCTTGGGTAGCTTGGCATCACTCAGCCACAGAAGATGCCAGTGCCCTGGATGCCACTTAGATGGGGGTGGAGGCTCTGCCTTGGGAGGGGAGCTCCATACGTGCCAAGCTGGATGCATCAGTGGCTTCTGCCTCCTCCTGCCTTTCTCCCAACTCTTTTTTTTTTTGGTACTGAGGTTTGGCCTAGGGGTCTCCTACTATGACCTATAACCCCAAGCCTTTTATTTTGAAACACAGTCTTGCTAACTTGCTGAGAGTCTTGATAAGTTGCTGAGGCTGGCCTGGAACCTGCAATCCTCCAGTCTCAGCCTCCCAAGTACTGAGATTACAGGTGTGCACCACCATGCCCATCTCCTCCAACTCTCAATGAAGAAAGGAGTTAATGGAATGGCCAATAAGGTCTCTTCCAGGGACATCATAAACAGCAAGACAGGAGCCAAGGTCACATGCTCCTGTCCCTGCCTCCAGTAGAAAAAGACTTTCCCCCATAGCTTCTGTATCTCCCAGGCCCTCTCCAAGAGTCAGCAAGCAGAGGCTGAAGAGGGTCCCTCTTGGAAGGAGAAGGCACAGGACCCACAGGCCGGAGAAACCTCCCTCTGGTTCCTCACTTCTACCTAGGAACAGGCTAGGGGGAATGGAATCTCATCCCCAGTTCTAGGGGCTGCCCCGGGAGCCTACAGCCTCAGGAGGCTAGACCTGGCACTGGGGGGCTGTGGGTGAACACGGGGTTCACCCGAGACACCCAGTCCAGTGGGACCCTGTGTCTGAGCATTGCAGCTGCCCCCTCAGCTCCTGCGAGGTGGAGACATCACGTCCTGGCTGGCTGTAAAGTCAGCGATTGGGAGGGGTGGAGGGAGGGAGGAGGAAGGGCCCTCCTCTACTGGCTCCCCCTCCCCTTTAAACTCCCCCTCCCTTTCCAGGCTGGGATATAAGCCCCGCAGGGAAAGCTCGGAGCAGAGGAGGCCGCAGCCCGACCTACAGCAGTCTAGCCCTGAGACTGCCCTCGCCTTCCATTCCCGCTCACCTCGCTTTGGGAGCTGTCGCTGTGAGTGACTGGGAGCCCAGGAATGGCTGGTACCAAGTTATCTTGTGGGGAAACTGAGGCCGGGATGGAGGAAACTGGGGTTGAGTGGTAGGAAGCTGGACTGGAGGCCGGAGAGGCGGTAAGGAGAAGCCTGGGAACCCGGTTGCCAGCATAGCCCTCTTCCTCCACTTGCCTCTTTGAGCAGCAGCGGGAGTGGGGAGGCAGACAGGGCTTATAGTCCTCTGACAGATGAGGAAACCGAGGCCAGAGAGATGGTGCAATGCCCGAGAACACACGGCGGGCGGGTGACTCAGACAGGCCACCGGAGCATGGACCCGATGGCAGCCTCTTGCTAACGAGGATCGAGGCTCAGGACGACCCACGTTCCAATGCCCCTTCCCAGATGGTGACAGTGCGCAGGCCGTGGCCCGCCATGGTCGCAGTGCTGCTGATCCTGCTCGCCTGCCTGGGACCGCTGGTCGACGCCTACCCCACCAAACCCGAGGCTCCGGGAGAAGACGCCTCCCCGGAGGAGCTGAGCCGCTACTACGCCTCCCTGCGCCACTACCTCAACCTGGTCACAAGGCAGCGGTGAGCGCATGCGCGGGGAAGCCTGCGGACTCGAACCCGGCACCCCGCCCGGCACCCCGCTGGGGTCCTGACCACGCCCTCTTGTGACCCCGCCCACAGGTATGGGAAGCGCGACAGCCCGGACGCTCTCTTCCCCAAGCTGCAAGTCTTCGACGATGAGGATCGTCCCGTCGGGTCTCGGTAAAAACGCCGTCGCTCACCACACACACTGGTCGCTGGAGGGTGGCGGGATCCACGGAACCCACGCCCTGGCACCTGACCTTACGACTTGCCCAGCCTCGCCTCCCCAGGTGCGCCATTCCTTTCCCTTCCCTCCCGCAGGCCAGAAGGCGCCTACCGGTGGTGAAGACCCCAAGGCCTCCTGGGAGATATGCTAACTACACCGACCTCATTTGCATATATGATTCGGGGTGGGGCCCTCCGCCCATTTCTCGGTGTCCCCGGCTGCCACCTGGGCTGGGGGACTGAGTGTGGTCCTTCCCTGGTCCCCAAATAAAGAGCAAATTTCACAGAAACGGAACGTGTGCGTTTGTCTTTCCTTTCCTTTCTCCTTCGTGGCGATGGCATCGAATGGGAGCGAAGGGGGTGGAAGCGCAAGACAGCGGGAAGAGAAAAGCTTAGGATAAAAAGGCGCTTCCGGACCAGGCTGGGCGGGGTGAGGAGCTGGACAGCGCCCAGAGGAGGCACCTCTGCAAGGAGCTCCAGGCGCGGGGGAGGGTGAACGGGAGTTCTTGAAGATGGGGCGAGAAGAGTCGCTGGGGATGGAGAGATGGAAAAGAGCTAGGAGGGTAGCTGGGGGCAGAGATGAAGATGGTTAGGGGTGTGGGCTAGACACCAACACCCCAGGGTGGTTTCCTTGAGAAGCTGTCTCACTAGTCCCCAGGGCTTGGGGGAGGCTGAGTTTAAGATAGGTCCAGGATGGGCCGTTTGGGGGTGAGGGGCACGCTGGCTCAAGAGGCAGATACTTTTTAACCTATGATGAGGGAGCGCCAAGCTGGCCCTTTCCCTCAGAAAAGCCCTTCCCACCTTGTCCAATGCACACTCAGTGCATAAGTCACACACTGTGCCTTCCTGGTGACAAGGCCACGGGGACACCCTCCAACCCTCCTCCCCCCACCCCAGACACTGCAGATGTTTAAACTGGGGTCTAACCTGACTCCCCAGATACCCTTCCTTCTTAGTTGTTCTTTGAGAAGACCTGCCTCGGTGGCCCTGATCTGCGCTCTTTCTTCCCTCTCTGGCCGCCCAGCTCTCATGGCTGCTGCTCTGTTCACTAAGGGACCTGTCTGTGTCCTGTCCCCCTTCCAGGTCTGCCCCCCCAAGGAGGGCTTGTGTGTCCCCCTCCTCTGTCCCTGGGCTCTCTCCTAAGCCTCTAGTTGAGCAGTCCCTGCCTGACTCGGAGGCAGGTGGCTGGGGGTGAGGGGGACAATCAGTCAAGGCCAAAGCTGCAGATCCAGAGAGGGTAAGGAGGGCAGGAAGGCTGGACAGCATTGCTGTGAGGGTGGGTAGGAGCCAACAGGACTGTCTGCAGTTAGGTCATCCTCGGAGGGGGGCAGAAGATTCTAGAGGTGGCTCTGTCATGGCTGCAGGGGAGGCCTGGATCTGACGGCCTGTGCAGGGCCCACGGGGCTGCGCCCTCCATCTTCCCTGGAGGTAGGGCCAGGAGGGTGGGGCCGAGGAGGTCCGGCCAGGGCCTGGTATAGGTCACAGGCTGTGTGGATTCTGGTGCTCTGTGCCTTTGCCCAGGCCACTCGCCTGTCCTGCACAGCCCTTTCATGCTCTTTGGTCTGGAAAACACCTTCTGGAGAGTGGTCACCTCTCAGAAGCAGTCCCAGCATCTTGGGATGGAGTTAGTCTCTCTGGCTCCCTCTCCACTGCATCGTCATTATCTGAAACCCATTTCCCATTCCGTTTTTCTCCCTGTCTTCTCTGCGCCAGCAAGGCTGTGTGTAGGGGATATGTCTGTCTGTCTGCTGGTGTCCATGATCCCGTCTGTTGGTCAGCCTGGGAGAGCTAAGTTTACAGCTAATGGAAGAGGAACCTGGCATGAATTTTATGCATGGCCATAAACAATTTCTGCCCAGGTGACATGTCTAATTGACCATTAGTGACATGGGTTCGCCTTTTGTTCATGCTGGGGAGTGTTGAGCAGACTCAACCAATGATGGAGCCAGAAGGAATCTTAGATGTAATTATAATGATGACAAAAGCAGTAGTCACCTGTGTTTTTTTTTTTTGTTGTTGTTTTTTGTTTTTTTGGTGCTGGGAATTGAATCCAGGGGCATTTTACCTGTCAGCTACATCTCCAGCCCTATTTTATTTTTTGCAGTACTGGGGATTGAACCCAGGGGCATTCTACCTCCAAGCTATACCCCTAGCCCTATTTTTTATTCTTTATTTTGAGACAGGGTCTCACTAAGTTGCAGAGGGCCTCACTAAATAGCTGAGGCTGGCCACAAACCTGGATCCTCCAGTCTCAGCCTCCCAAGTACTGGGATAACAAGCATGCACCATCACACCCAGATCCTATTTTATTTCTTAATTAGAAACAGGGTCTTGCTAAGTAGCTGAGAGTCTTGCTAAGTTGCCGAGGTTGGCCTCAAACTTAAGATTCTCCTGTCTCAGCCTCCTAAGTATAAGGCTTACAAGGCATGAGCCACCACGTCTGGCTTAATGGCTATCTTTTAAACAAAAGCACTTATAGATGGGCATGGTGGTGCACTCCTCTAGTCCCAGCTCCTTGTGAGGCTGAGGCAGGAGGGTCATGTGTTTGAGGCCAACCCTGGCAACATAGTGAGACTTAAAAAAAAAAAAAAAATCATGTGCTAGACACTGAGCTGCATACTGCATGTTTGTTTATTTTGCAGTACTGAGAATTGAACCCAGGGGCATTATACCTCCGAGCTACATTCCTAGCCCTGTTTTTATTCTTTATTTTGAAACAGGGTTTCACTAAATCGCAGAAAGCCTCACTAAATAGCTGAAGCTGGCAGCAAACCTACAATCCTCCTATCTCAGCCTCCCAAGTGTGTGCCACCATGCCCGGTATGTTTTATACACATCATATTACTCAGATATTGATTCGGCTTTTTTTATTTTTATTTTATTTTATTTTATTTTTTGCGGTACTGGGGATTGAACTCAGGGGCATTCTACCTCTGAGCTACACCCCCAGCCCTATTTTTTATTCTTTATTTTGAAACCGAGTCTCACTAAGTTGCAGAGTGCCTCACTAGGTAGCTGAGGCTGGCCGCGAACCCGGATCCTCCGGTCTCAGCCTCCCGAATGCTGGGATTACAAGCGTGCGCCACCACG
>PVLC010037380.1:0-15131 GCA_004027655.1 Graphiurus murinus
GGTCTCAGCCTCCCGAATGCTGGGATTACAAGCGTGCGCCACCACGCCCGGCTGGTACTGCGCATTTTAGATGCTAAGTTTATATTTGCTGAATTAATAAATAGAGAAATAGGATTCCAGACATAGATGGGGAGGCCAGAAGTATAGGGACAGTTCAGGGAGTTGGTGGAGATGAGAATAAAATTCCCTTTGTGAGAGACATCCTATCTTAGGATATACAAAAAGGACTTTATCATAGGATGTGTTTGTGATTCACAATGTGTGTGTGTGTGTGTGTGTGTGTGTGTGTATGTGTGTGTGTTTGTGTTGGTGTATATAATAGTTTATAAGTAATAAAATCAAACCTTAAAGTGAGATTTAGGTATTATTCTTCAATTTATAGCAAAACTAAATGTGACAAAATATAAACTCCTGATAAGTAAGGATTATAATGAAAATCTTGGTAGACCCTCAAGTATGTTATTAGAATATGGACTGGGGGAGGGGGACACCCTAATGTACATCAAAGTTACTCACTAAACTGAACTTGAGAGGGAGGGAGGGCGAGGGAGCGGGGTGGGAATTTGGGGAAGGGGTCAAATGAGAAATGTGGGCACATATGTCGTTATCAATTTGTACCTAACAAAGATGTATGTTTACAATGCACAAACAATGAAAAAAAATTTTAACTCTCTCCCTATTTTGGCCAGGAGTAAAGATAAATAAGAGCATTTCACCTTTTAGGCATTTAATCCAATAATTATAACTGAATTTGTTTAATTGCACATTTTTATCATTGGACTTTTCCCTATTCTTCAGTTATCAATAGATTTGAAAAATGTTCACTAAGATGAAATATTTTTAATTGAGGCAAATAAAAGGTTAGACTATTTTCATTACCACTAAACCTTGTTGAACTATAATCCCAAATGGTAAAAGACAACATGATGCACTCTGAAATCTTGAGGTCCTGATCTTGAGACATATGTAAAGATATAAACTTGATTTCTTCACATTCCGCACCACCCTCCTGTGTCTGTGTATGCTTTATAATGCAGTCTGGAAAGAATAGTTGCTGGAATACTTTGAGATCACTTTTTCACTTGAGCATTTTGTGGATCTAATAATGACAATGTACATAAATTAGCAAACAATGCCATGAAAATAGCTAATTAAACTATAATTTACAAATATCTTCATATTGAAAATAAATAATTTTAAGCAATTCTGGAAAAAATTTAGAATTCTCAAAAATACATTTACTTATTTATTTATTTATATTTATTTATTTATTTATTTATTTATTTATTTATTTATTTATTTATTTATTGTACTGGGGATAGAACTCAGGAGTGTTCTACCTTTGAAATACAACCTCAGCCCTATTTTATTTATGTATTTCTTATTTTGAAACAATGTATCTCCAATTTACTGAGGGTCTTGCTAAGTTGCTGAGGCTGGCCTTGAACCTGTGATCTTTCTGTCTCAGCCTCCCACATACAGAAGAGTATACTTTTAAAGTGAAACTGATATAACAAAGTGACAGACTTAGGATTCTACCCAATTTTACAATATATCATGCAAAAAGTATTAGAGTAAAGTTTTATTGCATAGTAACACAGTTATGAACTAAATTCTTAAATTGGGACATCTCAGACCCTGGAGTCTACTTGCATAATTATCTCTTTCCATTGGGTTAGTTGAAAACATTGTTAAAATATAAACAGAACTATAATATCAGGAGGAAAATAACTTTTTGCTATAACTTCAAATAATGAAAACCAAATTCTTTAAATTGAGTATTTCAGAGGCAAATTTTTGTGTTTCGTTGTTTTTCTTTTCTTTTTTTTTTTTTTTTTTTTTTTTTTTTTTTTTTTTTTTTTTTTTTACATTTTTGTTGGGTACAAGCTAGTACAGGTAAAGACATCCATGCACATATTTCTCATTAACCCTTCCCCAATTCCCACCCACCCTCCCCCTATCTCCTGGTCAGTTTAGTGATTGACTTTGATGTGATCTTGTAAGTACATCATGCTCATTAGTTTCGTTGTTTTTCAATGAAATCATTTTCAATTAGCTCAAGTTCAATATGTATTATATAGAGAGAAAGAATTGAGTTTACCTCCAAGAACTTAGAAAGTAGGGTAGTTTTATGTGTTAGAGACTGCCCAAGTATTTTCAATTCTGTTTTCTCTTCCATGCATACAATAAGACTACATCACTCCCTATCCTGATGGAATGGGGGAACAAATGATGCACACCATGTGTAAGGTCTGGTCTTTCCATCCCATGGGACCTTCTACGACGTCTTCCTTTTTGACATGACTGGAAGTAAAGATATCCATGGCGGGAAAGCCACTAGTTGGAAGGACATTGTATCCCCAAGTCACCATGTGGAGGAAAATCATACAAAGTAAAGCCATCCAACCTACATAAAACCATGGCATGAGTTAGAAATCAAATTGTCCATTGTATTGGATAATTGTTCCTTATAACAGCTCCTTCGAATTACTCTAACATCTATAGGAAAGTTTGTATATGAGTGGAGTTGGTGATGAAACTAAAACTTAAATAATAGAACATTGTCCAGGAAGATGAGCATGAGAATTGAAGAAACAAAGAAGGATGGATGGCTGAAAATCCTTAACTTCTTGAATTGTAAAGTCCAATCACCTGTAGACCTCAAAGAATAAGAGAGAGGACTTCTTGAGTCATATTGGTACAATAAAATTTCTCAGTTTAATAATATAACTGAGGGCTGGTCAATGGCAGAGACCATCATTTACCATATGAAGCAAAAAAAAAAAAAAAAAAAAAGAATTCATTACTTATTAAGAAAGGAGAGCTTTGCTTGTGAGGTGACCAATGAGCAAAGCAGAGACCTGGAATTATGTACATAGAACTGGAGACAAATGGACTTTCGGAATTGGGAGATTTTCAGAAACAGAGGTTGGAAATTAATCTTTAGCTATCAAGCAGAGAAGACGGTTGTCACCTGGCTGTCTTCCAGAACAGTGTTCGCTGGAGAGAAAATGTCGAGTTGGGTGGTTTTCAAAGTGTCAAAGTTGTCATTAATTAAGCAAGATGTGTTTTAAACTAGTTCAAGTTGTTATTCCTTCTTATGGCCAGGAACAGCCCATCCTTTCATCAGCATTATGAGAGAATTTAAAATATAATTTTTCCCTGCTATGGTTCTAGGCAGTTCTAAAACAGTCACTATTAAATTGAGCAAACTGAGCATCAAAGTAAGGACAAAAGACAAATCAGGATAAAGAAGCATGTCTGAGAAAGAATTAGAGGTACCATTATCGGCTAGTTCTACCCCTTTAGAACTGACTAGAAGCAACAGTTCAGAAGCTTACTAAGTTTTTGAAGTAACCATATTGCCAGAGAAATCAACCATAACCCTCCAACCTTTCAAACTATAAGGTTCCATCCTGTCTGATGTTCATCTCCAATGCGTCCAGGAGAAAAAATAGACAAGGCAAATCCCACCGGAAAGCAGATCAGGTGCTCATGGGAAATAATGGAGGAAGTAGTCCCCTCCAGGGAATAGGCTCAGGCTGTTTAGAGCACTCCTGCTCCTGTGCTTCCACAGTAGACACCCTCACAATTCTGACCTTGCCGGGTATCATCACTGCTGTGGGATAGTAACAGCTGTGTGCCTTTTACTCTTTCTATCTGGTAGGAATATTTTAATCATAGTTTATCCTGCCCTGGGTACATCACTGTATATTGGCTGATGAAATGTAGTACCCACAAAACTGACACCAATGAGTCTTACTATAAAAAATTATTAGAATTAAGTGAAATGAGACAGACCCAAAGTCAAGGGTTGTATGTTTTCTCTGTTATTTGAAAGCTAGAGAAAAGGAGAAGAAGAGGAAGAAGAATGAAGAGGAGAAAGAGGAGGAGGAGGAGGAGGAGGAGGAGGAGGAGGAAGAGGAAGAGAAGGAGGAAGTAGAGGAGGAGGAAGAGGAAGAGAAGGAGGAAGTAGAGGAGGAGGAAGAGGAAGAGAAGGAGGAAGTAGAGGAGGAGGAAGAGGAAGAGAAGGAGGAGGAGGAGGAAGAGGAGGAGGAGGAGGAGGAGGTGGAGGAGGAGGAGGAGGAGGAGGAGAACATCATGAGTATAAAAAAGACCAGTAGAGTAGAGGAAGGGGATTAGGGGAAGAGAAGCAGGGAGGAAAAGCGTAGGTGCTGGGGAACAAAATTGATCAAATTGTGTTAGGTGTATGTATGAATATGTCCCAATGAACCCCCATCATGTACAATTATAATTCACTAATAAAATTTTAAGATAAATAAATAAAAATAAAAATCATTAGAGAATTGTATTTTGGGTCTTGAACATCTACAAAGGCCCATGTGTTAAAGGCTTGTTTCTCTGCTTCCCAAGGTGGCACCAGTGGGAGACAGTGAAAACACTGAGTGGAGGGGCCTTGTGGCAGGTGCTTAGGACATTGGGGATGTGCCTTGGAAGGGGTTGTGGCACCCTGCCCCCCCTTCTCTCCTTGGCCATTGATAAGAAAATTAATGTCTTCCATAAAGTGCTGCCTTGCCACAGGCCCAAAGCAATAGGAATAAATGATCATGGACTGAAACCTAAAACTGTGCAGGAAAATAAACTTTTTATTTTTATAAGTTATGTCAGGTGTTTGTTATAGTGATAGGGAGTTGACTAATGCAAGAATGTACATCAGAGAAAAAATAAAACCCTATATATCCAGAAAAAATAGATATAAAGAACAAATAGTGAGAAAATAGTCAGGATTTATTATTAAAACTAAGTAACTATAGTTGTAGATAAAATTCATTATATAAAACTAAAATCTTACATAACATTCATAAACTATTTAGAGATGATCAAGTAGCCATGGAAATTAAAACAAAGTTTGTTTTGGTGTGACAGTTTTTATGCTGCATCTGTGGTTCACAGTTTTTCTTAGTCTGCTGATGATTGTGTTACAACTACAAAAGCATCTCTGTCCTGTGTGGACAGAGGAGTACCATTGTTAAACCAGGCATCTGCGGGTTCTGACAAATCAGTTGTTCCACAGTTTAGACAGCTTCGAAACTGCAGCCAGAAGCAGAGGAGAGGCTTGGTGGGAAGTAGCCCTAGCTTCCTGCATCTCTGAAGCTTGACCACAGGGTTTGGTTCCCCAAACATGTGGTCTCAGGATGGCACTATATTTATTAATTATATAAATTCTGATCATGGTTCCAGGTTCCAGAGTCTCAGATACTGGGATCACGCACACAAAAATGTTGGCTTTTATTTATAAACCTTTTGTGTGTGTGTGTTTAGTACTAGGGATTGAAATCAGGGGCATTCTACCTCTAAGCTACATTCCTGAGCCCTTTTTATTATTTTTTTAACTTTTAAACAGGTTATTGCTAAGTTGCTGAGCATCTCACTAAGTTTCTGAGGCTGGCATCAAACTGTGATCCTCCTGTCTCAGTTTCCAAAGTACTGTAATTACAAGCATGAACCACCATGCCAAGCAACAAACATTTTTAAAAATATTTATTTGAGGGTACTCAAAGCTGAATAAACATAAATTTTCTTAGGAAAATATTGATTTTAAGTGCATTGGGCAGATATGGAGAAAATAAGATCTGACAGGCTTTGCTGGGGTTTTGGAAAGGGAAAGGAAAGACACATGCAGATGTAGGTGCTTCCAAAAAAAAAAGAAGAAGAGGATAGGTTTCTTACTAAAAATAGATGATGATGATGATGATGATGATGATGATGATGATGATGATGATGATGATGAAGTTCCAAAGAAATGTGCCAGAGGAAGATAGGAATGAATGATAGCCTGAAAGGATCTCCCAGAAGTATACTTATCAGAAAACTATTGATAAGTTGATGGAGTCCATAAGAGCAATTGGAAAACCAGATCTTGAAGAGTGGCCACTAAATAGTGACCTTTGTGTTGACACAGTTATAATGAGTGGGGATGTAGTAATTGCCAATCCCTTGAAGGAACATACAGAAATATCCAGTAAGAAATATAGATAGGCAAGTGAGCTTAAAAACACAAAAGAAAAGACAAGGAGGACAAGAACTGATAGAGTAGGTCTGGGGTAGATGCTGATCTAACAGAACACCAGCTCCTGGGTAGAATTACCCAATTCCCATCATTGAGATAGCACAAAGTAACTAAGACCTAGAAAACTCCAAAGTGGTGAAGGAATTCTGCCATGTGGAAGGTATAGCAGAGGAGTGGGTCCTGATAGGAGAGAAGGTCTCAGAAGCATCCATAGCTTTTCCAGAGAGGAATGTGTGGAAAGTAATTCTCCAGCTGATTTGCATTTGGGAATGATTAAAAATGTCCCTAAGCATTGGAGTTCATTGTTTCCATTACCAGAGGCCATGATAGAAACCATAACATAGGTCATAAGAAGGCTATTTGTTATAGAATCTTTCTTTCATTCTTTTCCTTTCTTCCTTTTCCTCCCTCTCTTCCATCCTTCCTCCCTCGCTCCATTCCTTCATTCCTTTTCACCTTTCGTTTTATGGTTTAGATCATTAGAGTTCATTTCTTTATCACATAACAGTTTCAGAATTACAAGGTAAAAAAGGAGAAATCAAGCTATGACTTAGCATTTAAAGACACTTTTAGGGAAGATGATGGATTAATGATGTCTTACTCTGATCAATGTCTGGTGTTCTCAAGAACATCACCCATTCTTTGCTGCAGTTGCTTAAAGAAGCATAACTCTACTCAGGCTTCAGAATGAGAATGATAAATTAGGGGTGAGAGGTTCCAATTTTAATGATTGTGAACCTCTCTATTTTCATACCTTAGTGAAAAAATCCAAAGTATACCATGGACTAAGATGGATAAAAAACAGAGGACTGGGGCTTCTGCTTTTGGAAGAAGAAGTAGGGATTGGAGGCTAGACCTACTTCTAGTTCATTTTAGGTTTAATGGATAAGAAACTAAGATGCTAGAGAATGTTATGAGGGAACCCCTTCACTTTCTGGTTCTTTGCAAAATTTCTGCTGGCATAGCAATTCTGGCTTCTTGACATCACTTACTTGCTCCATGAAGAAAAATGGATTATTTGATTGGTAAATGGCATTAATGATCCATGTTTTTCAATTGAGTAAAACTGATTCACTAAATGGCAGCAAGTCTCAAATCACTGAGAGACAGGCATCCTATTCTCTACCTCAAAACCATCCTGTAAGAGACTGGCTCAATGTTTATCCTTGCAAGGGGGTGGCAAGGCCCCATCATTTAGAGCCAAAGTCATATTATCCAGATTTTATCAGTAATAAAGTTTCTACATTCATCTCCATTGGATCTTATTCCTCAAATGTATCTGCAGATGAGAGGGGAAAGAAGGTTGTTATTTACTGCTTCCCTTCTATGTGTCTGGTGTTGTCACTCCAGCCTGGAGTGAATGACAAAGGAACTCTCTCCTTTTATGGCTAAGTTCTCACTTACAAGTAGATTTAACCCTAATTTACATCTTCCAAAAGTTAGAGTGGAAAGGCCAGAATTTTAAATTGAGGAACACCTAATCTGCAGTTCTATGTGCTTTGGGATGTGGCAATAGGCACATAAATCATTTTTCTTAAATTTGTTGCATTTCAAAATTGAAGATACTATCTTTCTAGCTAAGCTATTTTGAGTATTAAATTAGACATGTAAAAAGCACCTAATAGTATGTCTAGTACATTAGGTCTTCAACAACAATTATTCTTATTGGTAATTGAATAACTTGCTAAGCAAATGCAGGCTTTGATAATAATGTGCTGCAGTTTCTAATACTATCTAATATTGAATATCTAATAATAGATATTCAATAAATGTTCATTTCTTTCAGTCTAGATTTTGTTAAAGAATATATAACAGAATCCAAACAAAAGAAATTTCCTTTTATTTGTTAAATTAAAAAATACAATGCAAAATATTATAAAAAATCTGTCAAGTGAAATTCATACGCTTCTTTACTTGGGAAAGTTCAAGTTTTTGCTCATAAGTAAATAATGAAAGTCATGGTACAGGTTTAAGATCATGTTAGGTGGTGCAGCTGTTCCTCCTGTGCATTAGGAACGTTGGGCACTGCACACTTTTTAAATCCAAAAGCAATAGCTCTTTCCCTTGTGATCCAGCTCAAAGTGTAGTTAGAGTTAGCTAGACCAAAAGCTGAGCAGGGTTATTAACCAGCGCTAGGTTCTGTTTCTCCAGTTTGCATGCTTTCTGTGGTTTATAATGTGATTGGTAATAGGAATGCTCAATATAACCATCTGGGTTCAAATGTATGCAAAATTATAAACACTGGCAACAGCCTCAGCTTAGGGGAGGTACCGTGTTTATTCAAGAATATGGCGTGATAGTAATCGGCTGCTGGCATATGATTTCTTTCTTAAGGCAAAAAAAAAAAAAAAAAAAAAAAAAAATCAAACGATCCATGTTAGGAGCCTTTTATTAAAGCCTTATGACTGTAGTGCTTATTTCAATTTTAGAAGAAATCAATGAAAAACATAGGTGAGTAATGGGTAGAGAGGGTTAAAAAACTCATGAAAACATGAAATCAACTTTAGGGATTTTTTTTATCCTTGAAAGAGCAATATTATTGGTCCAAATGATAGTTCCTCTATAAAGAAAAAAACCTATACCATTTCTCAAAGCATTTCTTAATATGCATCTAAAGTTTCATTGTTAAAGACTCAAATTTTCCAAATCAGAGAAAAGTATTACTTCATGGTTCCCAAGTTTCCAATCACTTAACTTATGAAACATTGAAGTTCAGAGTCAAATGCTCTGAGTGAAACACATGTGTTTGATGTTGGTGAGGTTCCTGACAAATCCAGTGTTAAAAGACTCTTTGTGTTGCACTTTGAAAATACATCACTTTATAATAAATCTCTGGGCTCTGACACTCTCCATGATGAGGTTTGCTTTATAGACTTATGCAAGAGGATCTGTTTGCCACACCTGGCTCTCTGTGAGATGAGAGTGGCAGATTGCAAAATCAAAATTAACGTAAGGCTTAAGGTCCAGATGCTGAACTCAGTACCTTTATTTTATTTATAATCAAAATAAACATTTCCAGAAAAGCAAACTTTTTCTCTTGGCCTTTCTATTCCTCTTCCATTTCTAGAAAAAGAAACTGATGTCACATTTAAAAAATATGCAAAAGATTAAAGCTGTTGAAATATTAATTATAAAAGTTGCTAAGGTTATGTCAGGATGATATATGTGGCACTAAATGGACCTTTAGATTATTTTGTGGGGCTATTACAAAGAGAATGCATCCAATATGAAATGTGATTTTGTGATTGCCTCAGGGCATTTGTGTGTGTGTGTGTGTGTGTGTGTGTGTGTGTGTGTGTGTGTATGGTATTGGGGATTGAACCCACGGACATTCTACCTTTGAGCTACACCTCCAGCCCTATTTTATTTTTGAAACAAGATATCACTGAGCTGCAGAAGATCCCACTAAGTTGTAGAGGCTGGCTGTGAACCTTTGATCCTCCTCTCTCAGCTTCCAAAGTATTGGGATTACAGGCATGTGCCACCAAAGCCCAACTCAATGAATAGCTTTTCAACATTAAAGAATACTGCAATGAGCTGGATATGGTGGCACACACCTATCGTCCCAGTTACTCAAGAGGCAGAGGCAGTAGTATTGCTTTAGTCAAGGAGTTCAAAACCAGCTTGGACCACATAGCAAAATCTCGTCATAAAAAATAAAGATAAAAGTAAAAAAGAAAAGAAAAAAAGCAAATGAGTATTGTAATGATGAATTAGAAACCCAAAATTAGCACATTCTTTAAAAAGTTAAAGTTCACTATAAAACCTTTAGGCACCATGGATAAACAGAATGAAATAAGTTTTACTACCTCGGCTTACACTGATTTTTCTTAACATACACAAATATATAGATATGTATATGCATCTTTTAAAAATAATCTGGATTGCTTCACATATTATTTGAGATAATGTTTTTTTTGTTTGAGATAATGTGTGTGTGTGTGTGTGTTACTCTTATGAACATCCTTGATGTGAGTATTTCTGTGCATTTCTCCTAACATGTACCTAACTGTCAAAGGATGAAAATGCTCGGTTGTAGATGATGATAATGTTTAGCTATGGAATAAAATGTAAAATTACTTTCTAAAGTCAATTTTACAAATTTACACTCCCACTTAAAGTACATAAAATTGCATAAAAGTATTAGTTACTCTTCATTCTTGCCCTCACTTCCTATTTTCAATTTATCTATATATTTATTTTTTGCTTTAGCCATTTATGTGGGAATGTACTGGCAGGGTACTATGCTTTAGTTAATATTTCCCTCATAACTAGGGAATCTAAACACCTAACCATGCTTTTATAGACAATTAGATATTTTAAAAAATATCTGCTCATATCTCTCTTTTTTTTTTTTTTTTTTTTTTTGCAGTACCGGGGATTGAACCCAGGGCATTCTACCTCTGAGCTACACCCCCAGACCTATTTTTTATTTTTTATTTTGAAACAGCATCTCACTAAATTGCAGAGGGCCTCACTAAGTAGCTGAGGCTGGCCATGAACCTATGATCCTCCTGTCTCAGCCTCCTAAGCACTGGAATTACAAGTGTGTGTGCAACCATGCCCAGCTTCCATTGGTTTTTAAATTTGATGTTTATTAAATTGTAGGAATTTAGAAGAATGTGATCTGCTTTTGTTGTATTAATTGCTTCCTAATTTTGTTCTGGCTTCTCCGTATGAGAGAAAACTCATGACCCTTGGCTTTCAGAGACTGGCTGACTTCATCACAATGTGATGGCCTTGATGGCAATTTTTGCTTTACTCTTGCTGTTGCCCAGGGTGAGCCCCATGCCGCCCAGATGGTCTCAGACTGGCCTTTGTTGTACATGAAGGCAGTGTCTATCTTGGAAGACACAGAAGATATGCACAGACTGGGTGTGGTTCAAGGGCACCCAGCATGGTGGCAGACAGGTATTTGGACAGAGGCTCGGACATGATGGTGGTAGCAACAGTGTCAGTAGGAGGCTGGGACAGTGCTGACTGTGGAACATCACAGTAGACTCGAGAAATAATTTGATACTTTGGATAAACATACCTTTCTTCCAGATGATAAACTTTAGCTTCTGCAAGGAAGTAAATCTGGGAAACTATTACTATAATTTCATCATGTATTAATTCAAATCAATTGGTTTGGTGATATTTCTGAGACTGTACATCCTTGACTCTTAATTCTAGTGCAAACTCACTTAAAGATTTGACTGAAAGCTTGATGTGTTGGACAAAGCCTTGCCTGCATGGTAGTTTCTGAATCAAAATTTCTATTATCTTACCTAGTATGACTGAAGGAATCATTGTTCACCTAAGTACATTTTTTTACTCATAGATTTCAAATTAGAAAACACTTTGAGGAGAAGAGTGCACGTGAATGTTGCATTTATCTCTCTGTTATTCCTTTTATATTTTATCTTGGTCTCTCAAATAATTCTGTCCTACTATTTCTCCAGGTTTTTTTTTTCACATTGTAATTTTATATCATATTGGGGTACAGAGTGTCAGAAAAATATATCCACATAGCTCTTGGCTCTCCACATGCTCCCTTCCCCCTCTATCACCCTTCCCATGCAAGACTTTGAGATTGGAATTGGTAGTTTTGTGTATATTCGTAGCATTATTTTAACTATTACATTCTTTATGAATTTATTCCCTTTTCCTTCTTTCACTAATTCCCCTTAACTCTCTAGCTTCCACATATAAAAGAAAAATGCATCTACTAATTTTTTGAGACTGACTATACTTAGAATAATATTCTCAAGTTCCATCCAATTTTCTGCAAATGGCGCAATTTGTTTTTCTTTATAACTAAGTAAAATTCCATTGTATGTATATATCCACATTTTGTGATCCATTCATCTGTTGATAGACACCTAGGCTGGTTCCATAATTTGACTATTATAAATCGTGCTGCTATGAATATTAATATGCAAGTATCATTATAATATTCTGATTTCAGTTCCTTTGGGAATCTTCCTAGGAGTGCTATCACTGGGTCATATGGTAGTTCATTCCCAATCTTCTTAGAAACCTCCACACTGATCTCCATAGTGGCTGTACTAGTTTTCAGTTTCACCAACAATGTAATAACATTCTTATTTCCCCACAACTTTGCCAACATTTTTTACTTATTTATTTTTAAGTGCCTGTTTATATTCTAGATATTAGACTTTTGTCTGATGGCTAGGTGATAAAGATGTTCTCCCATTCTATAGACTCTCTCTGTTGATTCTTGGTGGTTTTCTTTGCTGCACAGAAGCTTTTTAATTTAATTATATCTCATTCATTAATTCCCATTTTAATTTCTTGAGGTTTCAAGGTCTCATTGAGGAAGTTTCTACCTGTACCTATATGTTGGAGTGTTGTTCCTACTGCCCTTTTCTAGCAGTTTCAAATGTTCTTGTCTAATTTCTAGGTCTTTGAACCATTTTGAGTTGACTTTTGTGTTGGGTGAGAGGTTAGGATTTAGTTCCATTTTTCTACATATGGGTAGCCAATTTTTCCAACACCATTTATTTAAAAAGCTGTCCTTTCTCCAATGTATGTCTTTGGTGACTTTATCAAAGATGAACTGGTTATAGATATGAGGATTTGTTTCTGAGTCTTATATTCTGTTTCATTGGTCTAGGTGTCTATTTTTATGCCAATACCGTGCTGTTTTTATTAGTATTGCTTTGTAGTATAATTTGACATCAGATATTGTGATACCTCAGCATGGTTCTTATTGCTGAAAACTGCTTTGGCTATTCTGATTTTTTTGTTTTGTTTTGTTTTGGTTTGGTTTTCCATGTTAATTTTGTAGCTGATAATCCTAGGAGTCTTCAACATGTCTCTCAAATGATTAGATTGGTCATCCAGACAAAAGATTAGTAAGGATACATCAGACCTAAAGAACACTATAAAACAATTGGACCTAACTGATATTTTCAGAGTATTCCATCCAACAATAGTTCAATACACTTTCTTTTCAGATCCTCATGGAAGCTTCTCCAAAATAGACCATATTCTAGGTCACAAAACAAGCATCAGTAAATTCAAAAAAATTAATATAATTCCCTGCATCACTTAGATCATAATGGACTAAAAGTAGAGATCAACAACAGGAAGATCCAGAGGACGTATAAAACTACATGGAGATTGAATGCTGCATTATTTAATGAAGATTGTATCAGAGAAGAAATAAGGTGATAAATTTTAAAATTCCTAGAATCAAATAAAAAAATAGATACAACATATCAAAATCGATGTGGCACTCTGAATGCAGTATTAAAAGGAAATTTATAGCATTAAATGCCCACATAAGGAGAACAGAAAGACTCAAAATAAATAATCTAATGTTGCACCTCAAGACCCTTGAAAAGCAGGAAAACACTAGCCCCCAAACTGGCAGAAGGCAGTAAATAATCAAAACCAGAACAGAAATTAATAAAATATAAAACATATAAACAAACAAAAAATCCAGAAGATCAATAAAACAAAAAATTGGAAAGGATAAATAAGACTAACAAACCCTTAGTCAACCTAACAGAGCGAGCAGACCCAAATCTCATGGATATGAGATTAAAATGGACATATAACCACATAAATTGTGGAAATCTAAAACATTATTAGAAACTATTTTGAAAGCTTATACTCCAACAAAGTAGAAAACCCAGAAGAAATTGGCAAATTATTACACCTATAACTTAAACTGGAAAAAAAGACAGAGAAAACCTAAACTGACCAATAGAAAGCAAAGAGATTGAAACAGTAATAAATATCCTCCCATCAAAGAAAAATCCAGGCCCAGAGAGATTCTCAGCTGAATTTTATAAGACCTTTATAGAAGAACTAAGTCCAATGCTCTTCAAATTATTCCATGAAGTAGAAAAAGAAGGAAAACTACCAAACTCATTCTATGAAGTCAGCATCACCTTAATTATCAAACCAAATAAAAATGCCACAAGAGAAGAAAATTACAGACCAATATCACTGATGAACATAGATGTAAACATTCTCAATAAAATATTAGCAATTCTCATTCAAAAGTACATCAAGAAAATAGTTCATCATGAATAAATAAGCTTCATTCCAGGGATGCAAGACTGGTTGGATATACACAAATCAGTAAATGTAATTCTTCTCACTAGTAGAGATAAGGACAAAAATCATATGATTATCTCAATAGATGCAGAGAGCCAGGCATGGTGGCGCAGTTTTGTAATCCCAGTACTTGGGAGGCTGAGACCGGAGGATCCAGGTTTGCGGCCAGCCTCAGCTACTTAATGAGGTCCTCTGCAACTTAGTGAGACCCTATTTCAAAATAAAGAATAAAAATTATGACTGGGGGTGTAGCTCAAAGGTAGAATGCCCCTGGGTTCAATTTCCAGTACAGAAAAAAAAAATAGATGCAGAGGAGCAATTGAAAAAAAAAAAATCCAACACTCCTTTATGATGAAAAATGCTGAAAAAGTTAGGAATAGAGAGAACCTACCTCAATATCATAAAGACTATATACAATAAACCCAAAGCTAGCATCATTATGAATAGAGCAAACTGACAGAATTTCTCTTAAGATCTGGAACAAGACACTGTCACCACTCCTATTCAACATAGTACTAAAAACTCTAGGCTCAGCAATAAGTAGGAGAAAGGAATCAAAGGAATACAAATAGGGAAAGAAGAACTGAAACTACTTTGTTTGCAGATGACATGAGCTTCTGCTTAGAAGATCCAAAAAACCTAACCAGAAGACTTCTAGAAGAGATAAGTAATTTCAGGAAAATAGCATGATAAAAAATCAACCTACAAAAATAATTAGCATTATTTTACACCAATAATGAATCCACTGAAAAAGAAACATAGAAAACATTCCATTCACAATAACCTCAAAAAGGATAAAATACCTAGGAATAAATTTAACCAAGGATGTGAAAGACCCTCTAGAATGCAAATTACAAATCACTAAAGAAGGAAATTGTTAAAAACATACATGTACACAGCTCTTTGCTTACTTCCCTCCAACTCATATTCCCTTGCCCATTTCTCTATGAATGAATATAAATGGCCCATCTGAAATACCAAGAGGTAGAAAATACTGAAAGAGTACCTATAGAAAAGTAACTAAAAA
>PVLC010037381.1:0-15301 GCA_004027655.1 Graphiurus murinus
AGTACTTGGGAGGCTGAGACAAGAGAGGATCACTGGTTCTAGGCCAGCCTCAGCAATTTAGCAAGACCCTCAGCAACTTACTGAGACCCTGTTTCAAAGAAAACAAAAGGGCTAGGGGTGTAACTTGGAGCAGAATGCCCCTGAGACCACTCTCTAGTACCACACACATGCCCAAAAAAGTTTTTTACATCCATATACACCAACAGTGAGAAAATGTAACTAATACGATATAAAATAGCAACAAAGAGTAAGTATGCAGAAATAATCCTAACAAAAGAATACAACAGCCCTTTGATGAATATTCTAAAAAGAAAAATTCAAAACTGTCTAAACAAATGTAGGAATGGAGAGCTGCCATTCTGGAGTGAAAGAAGAGAGAGGTGCTCCTGAGGCTGCCCCGGAGGCCCCCTCCCCAGCCTGCGGCTACAGAAGCTGAATAAACACAAATTCTGCTGCAGTTTCCCGGTCTGTTCGCAAAGGACTTAGCAAGACAAGCACTTTTCCAGGAAGTACCTGTATGGTTTAACATTTTTCTTTCTTAAGTACAAAGAAAAGAATCTGTTTCAAAGATTAAAATATAATGAAAGAAAAGACCCAATTGTAGTAACAGCAAAAAAAAGACTAAATTCTTAGGAAAAAGCATTGTAAGAAATGAAAACTGTATATGAAAAATAAGCAAGCACAATTACCCCAGAAAACTCTGAAAAAGAATAATAAGAATATATACTAACCCTACATAATACTAAATAATAATAAACAGTACAGTACTGAAGGGCACAGTAGCACATGCCTATAATCCCAAGTACACGGAGGCTGAGACAGAAGGATTGCAAGTTCAAGGTCAGCCTCGGCAACTCAAAGAGGCCCAATCTCAAAAATTATACATACACACACACACACACACACACACACACACACACACACACACACACACACATACATATATGCATACATATATGTGCGTGCGTGCACACACACATGTATGTATTCACCTAGGAAAAACCAATTGGGTTGAACCATCTCTTTCTCCATGGAATGCAAAAAGTGAAATGTAAAAATATGAAAACACTACAAGATTTGTTTTAACCTTGGAGTATAGAAGGTCTTTTGAACTCCCACTAAAACTAAAAGCCACATCATCCAGGAAGAAAATAATAATTTTGACTGCATAAAATTTTTTTTACACACCATTTTGCATTACAAAAAACCCCTACCATAATTAATTTCAAAAGACAAATGACAAGAATGGGGGGAGGGGTAGTTGATTCATTAGATGAATATCTAGTCTCCTTGATAAAGAGTTTTCATAAATCAGTTTTTAAAAGGCCAATAACTGAATAAAAAAAAAATCAAGATTAAAAGACATGAATTTACAGTCCTGAAAACAGAAAACACAAATGCTTTTAAACATGTAAGAAGACACTCAACATCACTCATAGCAAGATAATTGTACACTAAAACTGTATTTATCAAATTGGCAAAAGTCTGAGGCTTTTGTAAGAGCAAGTCACTGGTTATGAGCAGGGAACAGTGCTCTCTCACATGGAGGGGGGTATAGATTGGCACGCACTTTGACCAAGCAGTGCTACTTCTAGAAATTTATCCTACAGATACTGTGTTTATGAAATGACACACGCTTTGTTTATCAAGGCAACATTATTTGAATTGCAAGCAACTAGAAATAATCTAAATGTCCATCAAAGAGAAACAGGTTAAATATATTATGGTATGCCTGTAAAATGGAATAAAGCTATAAAAAAGAATGAGGGATCACTCTGTGTTCTCCTTTGGAAAGATCTCCAGAAAATATACTTGAGTAGGAGAGGATGGCAAGAAAAAAAATAAAAAGACTGTACATAGTATATTATAGTTTGCCATCATTTGTGCACAAATTGGCTAAAAATTAAAATATAGTATTTTTTCAATCTCCAGAAAAACATACAATAAAATGATTATCTAAAATAGAGTGGGTTGGGTGGTGAACGCAGGGCTAAGATGGGAAAGAAACTATTCTCTGTGCTTTTAATATTTGAAACTTGTGGATGGGATTTGGAGATGCAGCTCAGTGGTAGAGAGTTTGCCTCCATGCACAAGACCCTGGGTTCAATCCCAACCACTGCCAACAATAAAATAATAAAGTATGAATGTACTGATGAGCCAAAACATTAAACATAAACAATGTTGCTGGGTGAGGTGGTGCACACCTGTAATCCCAGCTACTCAAGAGGCAGAGGCAGGAGAATCACAAGTTTGAAGCCAGTCTCAGCAACTCAGCAAGATCCTAGCTCAAAATAAAAAGTAAAAAGTGCTAGGGAGGTAGCTCAGTGTCAGAGTGCCTGCATGTGCAAAGTTCTGGGCTGAATCACCAGCACTGTAGAAAAAGAGAAACCATTAAAGACAAAAAGTGAGGTATCTTAATGGAACCCTAAAATTAACTTTTGTATTAGTCACATTAACAAAAGACAAAATATTATTTTCTGTCTTCTATAAAACCGATAAGTTATATATGCTATTCTTGGAGATGAAAGCAAAGATGGCATGAAGGAATGTTCTGTTATGAGATACTGGCTGATTAAATATAATTGAACTTCTTAGATTTAAAATGTGTATGAATTAATAAATTCTTATTATAATTTGGCATGATTTTGACTATTTTTATTAGTAATTTTACTTTGTTTTAGGATTGACTTGAGGGTGTCATTCTGATGACCTGCTAGCTTCCTCAACACCTGGACTGCTGCTCCCAGGCCAGATCATCGGATCATCAGCCGGGTCATCTAGAGGTTTCCAACTTCAACCTTCCTGTCCCACAATGAGTTTAATGATACTTAAAAACATGCAGCTCTCCTTTAGCTCCTGGGTCTAAACACGAGAAAATATTTTCAACACACTTTGAGAAATTTGAGACTTACTCAGAATATATAAAAATGACAATGTTTACATTAAAGAATCATGGTTGTATAGTATTTCTTATCATATAACTTACCGCATTCAAATCTATAAGATAATAATGGTACTATCAGAGCACAAGATAGCCCAAATTTAGCATATTAAAACAGTATTCATTATACTAAGAATGCACCTATAGTATGCTTTCAATATTTAAATGTGAAGGATATTAAATAACTAATTGCCATCTGCTGGAAGTCATCAGTGAATGCTTCATAAAGGAAGTTACATTTTGAGCTTGGTCTTGAAGGAAATGACAGGCACTCAGAATCCTTAATCAAATTGGTTTTACAATCAGAGATTCATTTCAGCACACTAGAGTAAAATGAGTAATGTAATCTCTCTATTGAGTCTTTAAAATTTGATGACATGACAAAACATTCTATGTCTACAGATAAGTTCAACAAGGCTCTGAAAGCCCCTTGAAAAAGCCTATAACTTTATCTATCAAAAGCCCAGATACCAGTCTCTTTCACTTGAAAAGAGCTGATATGGAAGTGCTTTAAAATGTTCACACTTTAGTAAAACCTAGACCAGACACCTCTGAAATGATGTACACCCCAATTTTCATAAACCCTATCTATAATACCAAAATTTTGCAAATAGATATGCCAAAAGCAGGACTGTACAGGATCTTGAATCTCTCCCATGGTTTTGACATGTTTTGTTTAAAGTCATAAACTCTCTTTAGAATTCTGTAATGAGAGTCACATGGAAGTAGACTCCAACAAGCCCAAGAAAAGACTTAAGCAATTCACTAACTTGATGAAAATTAAGCTCCATATATGGTTTTAGTTTTGGCTTAAGATCAACAATCCATTCAAGCCATATAAAAAGCCCTTTAAACATGAAAAAGTCCATGTCACAGTGATCTTCTTCTCTTTACCACCTCCAGCCCACAAAAGGGAAAGAAGAGGGGAGAAGTCCACCATGGGAAGCTGCCTCTGCTCTGAGGACTGCAGGCTACCCCCGCCCATCTGGGCTGTGTGGCAGAGCTCCTCACTCACCACCACTTTGCGCTTCACTTGTGAGTCTCTCAAACAAAATGTAACTGAATCATTTTACCAAATACGGATGTACAATTTCCCTTAATCATGTAAACTCAAATATAGGCCCCAATAACCTAAAAGAGTGTTTTAATGAAGCTAATTTAAACTAGAAACTGCTTAATAAACTTAATGCAGATGATTTCCATGAATATTTTAATATATTGTAATTGATGCGATTATGTTTATAAACTAGTTTAAGAGAAATAACACTATCAAAAAGCAACAATGTTTTCATACACTAGAACTTAATATTAAAACAAAAACAGAAAAAGGTGAAGATAAAAATATGCCTGGCGCACGCTTGTAATCCCAGCATTCGAGAGGCTGAGACCAGAGGATCCGAGTTCGAGGCCAGCCTCAGCTACCTAGTGAGGCATTCTGCAACTTAGTGAGACCCTGTTTCAAAATAAAGAATAAAAAAATAGGGCTGGGGGTATAGCTCGGAGGTAGAATGCCCCTGAGTTCAATCCCCAGTACCGAAAAAAAAAAAATTATCATGCCTCTGCCAACTAGCTGGATTAAGTGATGAGTGAGATCCTTCTCTTAAGCAAGCCTTAACAAAATGGCAGAACACTTTGAGATTTAAAACACAAATGACAAAGAACATGAAATGGGTGACACTTTCTGTTGTCACCAACCTGCATGGCAAACAGCTATTAAACAAGACATTCTTCCCACTCTTCAATCTCAAACACGCAGAAGACATGAAGGAATGGAGGAGCAGGACAGGAAGGAAGACAGATTAGCTTATAGGTTTGCTTGCTCTCAAAACTACATTTGTTTTCCACTGAGAACATAATTATTAAAATGGGACAGGAAATTTGTCAGAGCATGATCTGCCTCTGAACCCAGATCCTCGGGAGGAATGGAGCCCTGAGGCACAGTGGGCTGGCTCACCTGCTGCGGCTGGTACCTCTGCTGGGACTGGGACTGCAGATACTGCGCCTGGGGCGGCAGGTGCGGGGGCTGCGGCTGCTGGTTGTAATATGGCTGTTGCCCTTGCTGGCAGTAACCACTCACACCTTGCTGTCCATACTGCGGTGGCATCTGTCAAAAGAGTCAGGCGAAACAAATGAGAAAAATCAAAATGTGCAATTAAATGAAATCAAATATGGTTTCAATTCCGTAACATGATGTGAGTTCTTCCCTGGGAATTCAATAATTTTCATCCTCTCTTCATTAGATAAGTTGGCATGCTGCCTTCTATTCACATACTATCAATGAAGTCAAAAGATAATTTGACTCTGCCTTTAAAAATAATCATATTTTATCCGATATCAAATATTGATAATGTCATAAAGATCTAATAAAGGATAAAGGCTCTTAATAGTGACAAGAAAAAAAAAATGCCTCTGCTAAGAAAGTCAAAGAAGCATGATGTGAAGCCCGTGTCCATGCAACAGGGAAATGGAAACGAACTCACACAGTCCGGCGCACACTGATGCTCTGTAGGGTCCCTGTGGTCTGGGTGCATTACATGGTGCATGCCTGTTTCTAAGTTCAGAACAACTAAAGTTAGAACGCCCCACTTACATGTCTAACAGATTTGGGCCAGTAAGCAATTCCACTTACTATTTTTACTTAAAATAAAAAATGCATTCCTTTACCATCAAATGAGACCCTTCAAAAACAACATTCCTATAGTTTGGTACTTAAATGTCCCTCAAAGACCTATGTGTTGGAAGCATACATATAAGAGATAGGGCCTGGTAGGAGGCCTATTCTGTTGTTGTTTTTTGGTACTGGGGACGGAACCGAGGGGCATTCTACCTCCGAGCTATACCCCCATCCCTTTTTATTTTTCATTTTGAAAAAGGACTTCACTAAGTCGGCCTTGAACCTGAGATCCTTCTGTGTCAACCTCCAAATTATTACAGGCCTGTGCCACTACGCCTGGCCGGAGGCCATTAGATCTTGGGGCCAGGTCCTGGAAGAGGTTGTAGGCACTGGGACCTCATCGCTCTCTTTCCTGTTCCCAGGCGCTGAGGTGAGCCGCTCTGCCCTGCCACAGGCTCCCTCTGCCATGATGAGCTGTCTCGACACAGGCCAAAAAGTATGGAGCCAAGGGCTCAGGACTGCGGCCTCCGAGCTGTGAGGGGAAAGATCTCTTCACAGGTTGATTACTTTAGGTCCTTGCTATAATGATGGAAAACTAGCACAAATACACAGAAAACAACACCACGTATATCAAACTATATAACCACTAATATGAGTTCCTGATAGAAAGATGCTCATATCTAATACAGCACAGTCTCTTATTAGTTTATAAAATAGGCAGTAGCACGTGCCTATAATTCCAGTACATGGGACACTGAGACAGGAGGATTGAAGGTTTCAGACCAGCCTCGACAGCTTAGCAAGACCTTGTTTCAAGATGAAAAATAAAAAGGGTGGGGATATAGCTTAGTGGGAGAATTCCGCTGGATTCAATCCCCAATACCATGAAATAAAAATAAGTAGTAGTAGTAGTAGTAGTAGTAACAACAACAACAATAATAACAATAATGAATAAAGCCAAGTGTACTGCACTGTAAACACCAGAGAGAAAGACCCAAATGCCTTAACTCATACTTCCCTTTGTCTAATTTACATGAGCCTAAAAATCCTTGAAATCCTTGTTCAGAGGAAAATCCTTCTTTGAGCAATAAATACATCGTTTAGAGCATTTTCTGAAATTTTTTTAAACAAGAAATCTGTTGGGTGGTTTCCTCCTAAGTTGGAGAGAGAGCAGGAAAGGAAAAGAAAAACAAGCTATCAGGACAGCAGAGAGGACGCCAGAGCTGAGAATGGTGAAGTCATTTTGTTAATATCACAATATGGTTCATCTGCGTGCTCCAAGAACTTGAACCCCGTAAGCCCACACACTTAAGACATTAAGCAGCTCCAGATACACACTTGAAAGCCAAATTCACTACAGAAACACAGAATGAGGGGAAAGAAAGAATGGTAAAGAAGGAAAATATTAAAGCATTCTACATCTAAGATGAAGGAGTGCAGTAATTCATAGCACACGTAATGGGATAAACGGAAAATGATGCCAAAAACTAAAGTTCCTATTTCTCTTGACACAATGCAAATTATTTTCAAAACCCATCAGCAATGATCACAGTAAGTGTGGCCGCAATGCTCACACCTCTCATCTCAGGGAGCCTGAGCTGTTAGAGCAGATGAGCTTGCCATGAAAGCCATTTAACAGCACAGTTGAATTCCTTGCTTTTATTTATTTTGCAGCTTGATATCTCATAATGAATGTATGTCCCTGCCACAAGCCAAGCCAAAGAATCTCCATAAAACGCAACTCCACATGCTAGAACACCATACCCCACTACAACACACATCCTCCCGTTCAACACCCATATGTTTGATTTGATATCTAATACTGTATTTCGCATAGCATCTTTGCGGTTTGATTTGAAGCAGTGAGGATAACACTTCTGCCAGTGTTAAAATGACTGCAAAGCTCAGTCAACACAGCCAGCAATCCCCTGAGGAGTTGTGCTTTAATATGTTGACTTGCTGGTTTATAGAAACCCTTACACACAACATGGAAGCGTCGTTTGGGTCGGGGTGGTATCTTCTAAGCAAAACAACAACAGGAACATAGAGCAGGACCCTAGTAACACCAGAGCAACCACAAACTTACCAAACTCTTTTACTATATTTGTTCTAATTCCACAAAGTTTTGGGCAGGTCAGGGGCCAGGTGGTCAGGTGGGAGTATAAGCAAATCTTCCAGGAAGCCACAGCAACCGTTGGTGTGCAGGGGGGAACCCTCTAAACCATCTGCATAGGAGTCCTTGTTTGGCCTTCCGTGCTTAGAAACCCACCTGCTATCTTCATAGATACCTGGTCTCATTCCTTCCTTTGGGACCAGTCTCATTGGCAAACTCCTCCCGCCCCAAGAACCTGGGATGGGGAAGCCTACACTGGAGCACAACTGGGCTTTCTGGTAGACTGGGGGCTAGGGTCAATCACTGGGGTCTGGTCTACAGTCCTGAACTGGGAGTGGTGCAGAAGAGATCACTAAACTCTAGATCATCTGAAGAATCCCTGGGTGAGAATGTAGGAAATCTCAATCCAATTTCAGCTGTGGGAATAAGGTCAAACACTTAACGTACTTTAACTACAAAGTGGTGCTACGTTATTATTTCTTTATTAATTCATATTGATACTGTAGCCAGAAAATTAATAATCCTACCTGGAAGTTTTTGCAAATGCTACTACTACTTATTAAATTATAAGTTGTAGTGCTGTCTCTAAACTATAACTGTTCCCTAAGTGTCAGCATTAAAATCTAATTTCTCAATATAATAAATACCCCCAGGTGCCTGGAACTAAGGTCTAATTCTTTAATGATCATTCCAGGTTTTGTTTTAATCAATTCCGATGCAGGGCTTTCTAAGATCTGCTACATGGTTTTCGGTCTTCTTAACCCGAGGACTCTACCGTGTGACACATAATCAACGGGGAAGGCCGCAGAGCCCACCGGCTGCCCAGGCCAGCCCTGCTGTCTTCTCCCAGGCCACCAAGGCCCGGGTCGCTGCTCCTCGCGGGCTTGTCCCTCTGACCTCAGCCTCAACCCACTCAGCATACTGCCTGTCTTTCCGTGCCACTGAGGCCCAAGAAGCCCAGGCACATGGTTAAGGGCACAGAGGACTAGGCCACGAGGTGGTCTGACTTATTAGTTAACCCTGTAACAACGTGCTTGTGTATGTGCTATCTTCATCACTGGAACATAAGCTCCCACCCTAACGTACAGCCCCAGAAGAGGACACAATGGTCAAGAAATCCTGGTTGAATGAATGAATGTTGTTTAATGGATTATGAAAGCAGTTGCCACTATGCAAAAATTTAAAACAAGCAAGGAACATGCCATGAAATGGAAATCTCCTGGAAGAGTCAAACCCAGACACATGTGCAGCCCTCTCCCAGCAGAACAGCGCGCTCACTCTCCCCAGCACGGCGCCCTTGCCACTCGCTGCCACCCCGTCACTGCCAGCAAATGCTCTGTGCATTTAGTATCCTTTAAATAAGAATAACACAACCAAACTAACCCCTATGGAAATATTTTAAAAATGCCTGTGACCGAAACTCTTCTGTTACTTAAAAACAAGTATTTGGTTTACTCATTTTTAAATAAATGGAACTTTAACTGGTTCATAAGCACAGAGAACACCAGAAAAATTATTCCAACTGAAAAAACCATTGGAATGCTTTACAACACTATTGGAGAGGAAAGTATAGTTAAGAATGATTCACTCGCCCTAAGTATTTGCTTTAGGAAACCATCCTAATAAAAAATATATACAAAATGTATATTTAATGTCTGTATCACATTAAATATACAAAATTCTGAACCCCACATTTCATCTCACAGCACCCTGAACATGTTGCTTATACTCCAAAATTAACAGTCACGAAAGCTTATCTTCTTTTTTTCTCTCTAAAATGAATTTAGAAGTAGTTCCACACTAGGTTTAAAGATGCACTGACCCCATGACCTAGCAATGGACCCGGGGAAGTATATTCTACACCCATGAGGCACTAACACCTATACCAGGAAGGATATTCAGTGCAGTCCTACTTACAATCACCAGGAAGAGGACACAGTCTAACTTTGGTAGAAAAGGTAAACAGAAAAAAATTAACTTTGCTATAATCCTACGATTAAGTTCTAGACAGTAGTAAAGAGGAAGACATAAGACGCATATATCAAAGCAGTTCAAATCTAAACAGTACAGTATTGAGTTAAAATGTCATAGTTTTGTATACATTTAATACACAAAATAGTAATGTATATTATTTATGAACACACATACATTAAAGGTACAAAATCGTGCCTCAGAAAGGAAACATACAACTCTCTGGGAAGGGAGAGGGACAGAGAGGGTGGGAAGCCAGCCTTGCATTTTGTTCCTTTAAAAAAGAGCTGTGCGGCTGGGGTGTCGTTCTGGTAGAGCATGCGTAGCATGTGACACAAATGTGGCAAAATGTTAGTATCTATCTATAGTCTTGGAGCACTTGCACAAAGTGCTATATTTGTTTCTGGGCTTTTCTTTACGCTTAAATTATGTCATAATTTTACATTCTAAAGTAAAGATCTTACCTGCACCTAGTGCCCCTCTGTGCACAAGAGGAGGCGGCACAGGGAAAGAGAGGTCCTTCCCAGAATAGCACTCAGTCTAATTAGGTCAGCCAGGTCTTGGCTCCAGACACCCAACCCCCTCCCTGGAAGAGATTCACCCGGAACAAGGCCAGGAGGAAGACTCCACTGTGGTCTTCTCCACAAAGAGGGTTCCTATAAGGTTGCTCCATCTCTGACCAAAAGGACTTTGAGCCAGCATGTTCCCACGGCTCCAACAAGGGCCAACCATCCTACATGGTATCTCATAAAATTAGTTCTACAGCCAAAGAGGTTTGAGAAATAAGCAGACTGTATAAATAAAGCACAACATCGGTGCAGTAGAGGATCTGTGACATCCTTAAAGTTAGGAGACGGTCCACCTTTAAATCCAGGATCTCTCACACGCATTTGACACAAGCATACCCCCACTCTGTGGGATGTGAACTCTACAGGACAATCACTCCTGGTTTAGGTAATCACGTATGCTGAACGCCTGACCTTCAATGAATGCCTACTGACCGAAGATCCCAGAATATGTGTATGGGGTGTCAACACACCTGACAATGGTCGTGGTGTTTGTTCCGTTAAGTGGTAGGAGTGCTTTACATAGTCTGGATATTAATCCCCTGGTAGATAAATGACTTACAGATTGTCTTTTCTACTCTATGAGTTGTCTTTTTGTTCCCTTGATAGCATCCTTAGATGCATTAAAGGTTTTAATTTTGATGTAATTCAGTTTCTGTAGCTTCTCTTCTGTTCCTTATGCTTCGGGTGTTATATCCAAGTAATCACTATGAAATCCAACGCTATGAAAGTTTGCTCCTATGCTTTCTTCAAAAGGATTTATAGTGTTTTTAGTTCTTACAGTTAGGTCTGTGGCTCACTATGAGTTAATTTTTGGATATGGTTTAGGGTAAGGGATCTAATTCCATTCTTTTGAAAAACCTCTGTTCTTATTCTATGTAACTTTCACATCAGCTTCAGATCCTTTGGTCCTAAAAAGTACAGTTTAGTATTTAAAATTCCCTCCAGAACTAAACTGCTTTTTAAAAAGAACAATACTGTATGTAGAGCCGAGTGTGGTAACGCACGCTTATAATCCCAGTACTTGGGAGGCTGAGAAAGGAGGATTGCAGGTTTGAAGCCACCAGCCTCAGCTACTTAGTGAGGACTGGCGCAACTTAGTGAGACCCTGTCTCAAAATAAAGAATAAAAAGTAAGGCTAGAGGTATAGCTCGGAGGTAGTATGCCTCTGGGTTCAACCCCCAGTACTGCAAAAAAAAAAATTAAATAAACAAACAAACAATACTGTATGTATACATACTCAACACACTATATGATCTGTTTCTATGAAATTCAAAATCAGGCAAGTTTAACTTACTGTAATACAGATCGTAATAATGGTCACAGAACAAGGAACCCGACTGGAAGAGGTCTGAGGGAACTCTGTAGGAGTGATGGAAATATTTCAGATCCTAATTTGGATGTGGTTTCCTGGATGTACACACTTGTCAAAACTCATCAAACTGTATGCTTAAGATCCGGGCATTTTATTGTAAGTAAATTCTACATTTAACGACTGGCAGATTATGTATACAGTTAATGCAGAAGTATCTCAACTGTTGATCTCACATTTTCATAGTTTAACACATCAACATAGTTATGCTTACATCATTCCTGCTTCATTTATGTCTAGATATAAATTTTCTATTTGATAATTAAATAACAACTGTTCCTAACTGCTTAATAGTGAGTTTTCATTTTCTTTTCTTTTTTTTCGGTACTAGGAATTAAACCCAGAGGCATTCTACCTCTGAGCTATACCCTAGCTTATTTTATTTATTTTGAAACAGAGTCTCACTAAGTTGCTGAAGCTGGCCTCGAACCTATGATCCTCCTGTCTCAGCCTCCCAAGTACTGGGATCACAGGCCTAGGCCACTTCTGAAATATTTCAGATGATGTACTACTGCTGTTTTCTATGGGTTATCAAAAAGTATATTATGACAATTTATCTTTAACAGCAGAAGGCTCCATAATTTCTGTTTTTCGTCCTAGATTTAGGCCCTTCTAGGTAAATTCTACAAAAGAGGAGGCAAAAAACATAAGAAAAATCTCCAGTTCACAAGAGCTCCAAGCAAATGTGGGAAATTCTGCTGGCTTCTGATTTCACAGGGAGATCAAACACTATTCTTCATGCCTGAGACTGAATGAAAATTCCCCACAGCAAGGAATTCAGATGCTAAGCTGATGCATGCCCGAATCAATTGCATGAGGAAATTTTATTATGTCAACATGTCCAGTCAAAAATAATGTGCTAGTCGGTAATAAATAAAGTTTACAAGGTCAAGCTCTCAGAACTGCTCATTCTACAGTCGCTGAAGCTAAGTTCGCAATTGAGACGCCTAAACAACTTAGGGGCTCCCCCATTCGCATACTGTCTCAGTTTAAAATGAAAAATAAATCTTATCCTTGGGCTCTTCTAAGGAGACAAGCATCCCGTCATTTCTTGAAATTACTTCTTCATACTTGAAAAATAAGAAACATTCAACAAATATCCACTGAGTACTTGTAACATGCACCAAACCTACACTAAAGCTTCCCTGGAGTGACACAAAGAGAGAAGACTGGGAGAAGGTGTTGGCTAAACATTCCAAGGTCGCCAGTCACAGGTGTCAGGACAGGCGGGTGGTGACTGGTGACCGACTGCACCAGCAAGCTAGCTATGTGGTCCCCACGGCTGGGGACTTGTGCCACTTCCTGCCGCGCTCTCGTTCCCACCTTGCGGCCACAACACTGCTGACTTTCCACAGACTGAAAAATCACTATCTGGGATAATTTCACCCTCCCCTAGCTTAGACATTTTAAAAATTTAACAGAAAATAAAACTACATTTTTTGATTTGTGAAGCGATAATGAAAAGCTCTCACTTGTTATCAGTTACTAGCCTTTTTTTTAAAAAAATGAAAGTTTATTAAACTTCCTTAATAGGGTACACACAGTATAAGATTTTAAGGACAAACACATGGTGAAAATAATATACACATGAGTTCTGTGGATTTCTTTACAATTACTAATTGCCTACAAAATTTCACTGCTTATTCTAAATTCAACTGTTCTATATTTAGCAAATCACAGCTTAAGTGAATAGTAGGTCAGAGTAATGTTCTTCAGGGTGACTATTCTTTATAGTGGTGGGTACTAACTGGTGGCGCCTCTCATGACCTCAATTTCCAGAAGGCAGGGATAAGTCCTGAACAGCCTTTATTTCCTCTTAATAACACTATGAATCTATTATCCATGAATTTATTTATACTCTTCTAATATTAATTTATATTTCTAGTCCACACTATCTCTTTAGGGTAACAAATTCTGCAACATTATTACCCATTTTGTAAAGTGGTACATCTTTTAGCTTTCATAAATTGGCTCTTTTAAGCTTCAAGGAATGTGCCCTAACTCTCAAACATAGAATTTGATTAACAAATGCATGGTCAGCTAAGGAGGGTCAATCATATCATCCCAAGCCCCTTATTTTACCAAAGATCTTGATCAGCTGATTCTTGATTATTTTCACAGACTTAAACTGCTTTCACTCTGTTGGTCTTTATTGTTTAATGGCCACTAAAATAGCATGAGTGATTCCAAAGGCACAGCGAGCATGGCTATACACAAGAGCAAGATTACTTTTCTAGTTATCATTAAAAGGAAACCTCCAGTACTATTTTGTATTCTCCTCTACCACCTAACCACAGATGTTTCACCTTCCTTTCCAGGTCAGCCAATTAGAGGAGATTTTAGTTAAGTATTCATAAAATGCAAGTATTCATGGCAGTAAAATGCTTCCTCTTATTTACAGCCAGTGTTGAACTAAAAGTCTTACTGTACACAAAATTAACACACAAGTGTATAATTGTAGTTTTATGCTCAAGTGCCCTAATTATGCACTTTAAAACACTTTCTTCCCAAGGATCCACCGAGGGCATTCGATACCATGGATCTATAAAGTCTACAGTGTGCATTCTGATAAAATACAAGCATAAAAGAGGGAAATTTGTACTTCCGAATGTGTGTGTGTGTGTGTGTGTGTGTGTGTGTGTGTGTGTGTGTGTGACAGAGAGAGAGAGAGAGAGAGAGAGAGAGAGAGATACACAGGATGACACATTTTATTCTAAGATTCTCAGGTAGGGAGGGTAGGGTGCTGAAGAATAAAACATTGCTAATTCACACTGCCTATTCTTTAAAAAAAAAAACAAAAAACAGAACTTGTATCCAAAAAAGTGCTCTAAAATCCTTCATAAACCATCTCTGGGCACCCCCGAGAGCTTGCGTGCCTTATTTTCATAACAATTTAAGAAGGAAAAAGACTTAACAGCAAAAGGAACCATACACATTCCTAATATGGAAACTTTGATATCTAGGTTACCAATACTTACATTTGGAAACCAAATAAAAAATAAATATTGTCCGTATGAAACACAGGCAGTCGTTTTTAAATGAGAGAATCACAACCGTGGCAATACATTCACAAGACTTTGTAAGGCTCTACTCCTGTGGCGGTCATAGTCTCTAAGAAAGAACGGGCTCGGGAAGGCAATCTACAGCAATAAATAGGTCAGTTCTGCTCACAAAAGCAACACTTTCCTAGAAAAAGCTACTTGGAAATGCACAAGCCTGTGCTGCCTCCTCACAGGGCTTTGTCGCCTCCGTCCAACCAAGCGCTGGCCAAGGAAGCACCTGGGAGGTCCCTTCCTTGGTAATGAGCACATCTCCCAGGACAGCAATTTGGTCTTTCCATCTTTCTTGTTATATTATTGCCCTAACCATAACAGGTAATTCCAAATTGGAGAATATAAGCAATTTTTTAAAAGTACAAAAGGATTACAAAATCAAAAGTCATAGCAGTATAACAGTCCTTCACTAAGTCAGAACAGCAGGGGCTGCTAATAAGACTTTAAGTGTCAGGCTACAGTGTGTTCACAGTTTAAAAACCACCCACTTGGACTATGGGCACATGGTAAGGATGCCATTTACCAGAGTGTAAAAGAGAAAACACTGGTGAGCAGAGCTCATGGGTTACAGAGGACAGTCCTGCCTGACTGCCCTTCTGGCCAGAGATTCCTATTTTTATAAAGCACAAAAAGAAGAGCCAAGAGCTTTACCACTTTCCTACATGAACCAG
>PVLC010037382.1:0-15313 GCA_004027655.1 Graphiurus murinus
TTTCCAGGTGTGCGTGCGGGTACCTCTTCAGTGGGCAGTGGGCTGGGCTGTAGTCTCTCTTGGGCTGAACCAAATTCTTCTTTTTTTAGGGGTGGACGACACTCTCCAGATTTTTAAAAGGCTAAAAACTATATTTTTATGAATTTTCCCGATACCTCTTTTCTACCTAATATATATATACTTCTAATCTACCTCAACAATACCAATACTTGAGAGGCTGAGACAGGAGGATCACAGGTTTGAGATCAGCCTCAGCAATTTAGCAAGACTCTCAGCAACCTAGCAAGACCCTGTTTCAAAACAAAAAGTTAAAAGAGTTGGGGATGTAGCTCAGAGGTATTATGCCTCTGGGTTCAATCCCGAGTAACACACACACACACACACACGCACACACACACACGGAGAGATCCCCTTTGTAGGGGTGTTTCAGCACTTCCACAGCTTTTTGGGGGAGGGGTGGCGGCCCATTGCAACCCCTCTCAGGTTAATGCTGCCATCTTTGGTGGTGAGATATGATTTGATTCTTTCTGATCCTCATCCCCCTTAGCTCTGTGGCCTGGCCACCTGAGCCCTGTTTTCTGCCCTGCCACATCTCCTATTTCTGCACAAGATGTGTTGCAGGACCCCAGCAAGTTCCCTCCAACATTAACTCTCTCAACTTTGGAAACCCTCTTAGGGAGCAGACGTTCCCCTGGATGCCCTCCTGGGACTTGATGGAAAAGCCAGAGTTGGCGTGTCAGCCTCCCCCGGCAATACGAGCAGAATTTTGGTATCACAGTTGGATGAGTTCTGTCAAGCACGTACACCCAGGTCACCCACACCCTGTCAAGATGTCAAGCGTTCCTATCTCCCCAGAAAGTTTGCCTTCCAGTCAATACTCTCCCTCCCAAGGCAACTACCGTTGTGATTTTTCTACTCTATGAAAAATTTTGATTCTTTTCGGGGGAGGTGGGGGTAGAGGTAGGAGTATGGGAGAAGATGTTTTTTTGCTGAGTATTCTTCCTAAGCCATTGTTTATGTGAGACCTGGGGCCTGTTAAACAGGGAGATGACGGCAACAACAAATAACTTCCTTTGTTTTTCCTTGCATTTTAGCTAAAGCTTCCCCTTCCCTGGGGGTCTGGTTTGAGAGAGGGTGAAGGGGCACCCCCCCATCCCTCCACGTTTCATATCTCAGCCCAGTGCTGAGGCTTTCCCCACACCCCTAATTATGGGTTTTCCTCAAGCCTCTGTCCTGATCCTCTGTTTCTACATATAAAACTCCAACCTCTCACTTGTGGTCCAATTAGTTAAGTCACAGAGCAGATAATAAGAGGCTGTGCTCGGCCTTGAGATGGTGATAACTTTAACAAAGTCCCTCCAGTCCTTCCAAGAGCTTACAGTTTGGTGGAGAAAATCAACATGCTAGCAGCTAATTTACATCCGCTCTGAGTCAAATCTTCCTCCTGTGCCCTCTTTCTTGGTGATCAGAACCGACTACCCACTTACAACTCCGGAAGCTTACCTCCTTCCTTCACTCACTCCACCCTGGGCCAAATCAGCCAGCCGCCAGGGCTACAGATTTCACCTCTGCAGTAGTTCTCGAGTGCATCTCTCCTCTCCATCTTAGTTGCTATGAGCCTGGCTCAGGACACACGAATTCTTCCTCTGCACCATGACCTTCCAGCCACCGCGGCGTCTGTCTCAAATGCCAATCTGACCCTGTCAGTTTCCTCTGTCTCCATGATCTACAGGAGAGGGTCCGTAGTTCTCAACATTACAAACAAGGGTCTACCCCTGCAATGTCCTCTGCCATGGCCCTTCCACAGGCTGCTATGCTGTTCCACATTATGAACCCCTTCTCCTGGCTTCCTCTGGTCATTGTTTAGGAATCCCTTGGCCCTTATACACACCAAATAAACTGGCATCTTGTTCTATGGCAACAAGTGCCCATCTCTTTGTGTTTCACCGCCTGTCTCTCCCACTGGTCTGAGAGGTCCTCGAAGTCAAGGACCAAGTCTTGTTAATCTCTGTGTCCTCAGGGCCTGGACCAGGTGCTGTTCTGAGTTCTTTTCACATCAGCTCAATCCTCGTGACCCTCTATGAGGAAGGTGCTACTATGGTGCTACTATTTTGTTTCAGTCAAAATACCTGACAAGCACATTGTAAAGGAGGAAAGGTTTATTTGGCTCACAGTTTCTGAGGGTCAGTTCATGGTCGGCTGGCTGCAAGGCAGAAACCAATGTGTACCTTCAGTGGTGGTGATGTGAAGCAGAGAGAGAGAGATAGGAAGTGGCCAGGGAGAGATACCCCCAAGGCCACGCCCCCAGTGGGCTACGCTCCACCTCCAAACCTGGATGCTCTGGGAACTACGCCCTTCGTCAACACATGAATTCCAGATCCAAACCGTGACGGTGGACAGAGCAGGGGATCAAGCAGCCTGCTCAAGACACGCCAGTCTGGAAGAGCAGAACTGGGATTTAAACTCAAGCAATCAGGCTCCGCGTGTGGCTCTTGATCACTGTGCGAATCTGGCCTCGATTTACCCGTGTTTATTGAAAGAATGCTGATCCCTTTTCATCTTCCCGTCTCAGAATGTTCATAATTGAATTCAGCAATTCTTTCCCCAAAGCTCCCTTTCCCCACTCCCTTCCTCCTCCAGGGTCTCAGTGAAGCCTGGGGCCTTTGACTTTTACTTGTCTCCTCTCTCCTCCCCAACCTCATCCATTCTTCTGTTTTGTTTTTCCTTCCTTGGAAACATCAAATTTGCTCTTTCCTCTCCATTCCCCGCTGCTGTCATCCTGACCTGGCCCTCAGCCCTGCAGGCCAGTCGCCCGAAGCAGCTTCCTGCCTTGTGTCCCTGACTTCTCTACCTCCCTCCTCAGGGACCTTCGGGCTTGCATGCATTTTTATTTAACCCTCATGATAAGATATTATTATTTACACTACTTTTTTTCATGGTACCGGGGATGGAACCGAGGGGCATTCTACCCCAATCTACACCTCTAGCTCTGTTTTTTATTCTTTATTTGGAAACAGGGTCTCACTAAGTTTCAGAGGCCTTCACTAAGTAGCTGAGGCTGGTGGTGAACCTAGGATTGTCTCAGCCTCCCAAGTATTGGGATTACAAGCGTGCACCACCACGCCTGGGCTTTATTATTTACATTTAAAGATGAGGAATGGAATGATAGAAAGCAGGCTCAACTTGGTTTGTCTGAGAACAGTGACCTTGGGGCAAATCACTTACTCTTCCAGAGTCTCAAATTCCTCATTCATAAAATGCAGATAATAAATAACAATAATGACCTCATTGTGAGAACAAGTGAGATAACACTTTGAATCCCATCTAAAGCACAGCAAGTGCTCAACGATTACCAGCAATTAAACTCCACAGCCGCCATCCACAAACACCACAGCACATCCGACACAGGAGTTGGCTAAGTATTCTGAATGAATGCTTCCTGGAAGTTCTTGGATCACAGCTGAGAGGAAGGTGCCATACCTGGCTCCTTCTTGGTCCCTCAAAGGTGCTCTCTTAGCTGGGCATGGTGGTACATGCCTATAATGCCAGTAGTTGGGTAGCTCAGACAGGAGGATTGTGGGTTTGAGGATGGCCTCAGCAACATAGCAAGAATCTCGACAACCTAGCAAGACCCTGTTTCAAAACAAAAACCAAAATCGGTCTAGGGGTATAGCTTGGAGGTAGAGAGTGTCCCTGGGTTCAGTCCCCAGTATCACAAACAACACAGGTGCTTTCTCCTGGGAAACACCATTTGCTGTATGAAAAAATTACCTGAGCAGTCATTGTAGAACCAACAGCCCTGATCTGGTGGAAAGTGCAGAGTCTGTGGCTCTCCTGTCCCGGCTGTGTGAACACAGATCTTAAAACCTTCTGGAACTTATTTTCTCACCTACAAAATCATCATCATAATACCTTCCCCAGCCAGGTGTGGTGGTGCATGCCTGTAATCCCAGTGTTTGGGGGGGGGGCTGAGACAGGAGTATCACAGGTTCAAGGACAGCCTCAGCAAGTAGGAAGACTCTCAGAAACCTAGCAAAACCCTGTTTCAAAACAAAACAAGCCGGGTGTGGTGGCGCACGCTTGTAATCCCAGCATTTGGGAGGCTGAGACCGGAGGATCCGGGTTCGCGGCCAGCCTCAGATACCTAGTGAGGTACTCCGAAACTTAGTGAGACCCTGTTTCAAAATAAAGAATAAAAAAACAGGGCTGGGGGTATAGCTTGGAGGTAGAATGGCCCTGAGTTCAATCTCCAGTACCGAAAAAAAAATATATATATTGGGCGGGGGTATAGCTTGGAGGTAGAATACCAATGGGTTCAATTCCCAGTACCACAAAAATAAAATAATAAAAATAACATTACTTTCCCCACAAGAGTAATGCAATGATTGCTCATATAGCCTTTAGCACATTGCCTGGCCTACATAAAGGAGTTGTGTAGCCTTTGATGATAAAAATCACCGTTTGAGCTGGTGCACACTTGTAATCCCAGTACTTGGAAAGCCGAGATAGGAGGATCACAGGTTCGAGGACAGTCTCAGCAAGTAGTGAGACTCTCATCAACCTAGTGAGACCCTGTTTCCAAATAAGAAATAAAATCGGGGGGTTGGGGTATAGCTCGAAGGTAGAATGCCTCTGGGTTCAATCCCTGGTACCCCCCAAAAATCACCGTGTGTGAGAATACTTTATTGGAAGTCGAAAATAAGATGGGTTTATAAATCACATTTGGTCAAAATCAAGTGTTAAGTAAGAGGAAAGGTCAGTACTTGGGAGGCTGAGGCAGGAAGATTGCAGGTTCCAGGCCAGCCTCAACCATTTAGAGAGGCCCTTAGCAATTTAGTGAGACCCTGTTCCAAAATAAAAAATAAAATAGGGCTGAGAATGTAGCTCAGAGGTAGAATGCCCCTGGGTTCAATCTCCAGTACCACTCCCCCCCCAAAAAAAAAATAACATAAGGCTGGGGTGTAGCTCAGAGTCTGGATTCCATTCCCACTATATACAAATCAGCCTCTTGATTCCATTCCCACTACATACAAAAAAGGAAAGGTAAAAGGATTATGCAAATCAGGTACGGTGACTGCTTTCCTAAAAACCGATTGCCTCTGTGCCAGAGATCAGGTAGCTCCTCCCGGCTCACGCTGCAGCCCAGAGTCGGGAGAAGACCGCCCACCACCCAGAGCCCCGCCCCCAGGGCCGTGTGACGCAAGGCCCAGGCCCCGCCGATCAGGGGCGGGGCCGGCCCTGGTCACGTGGACTCGGGTGCGGAAGTGAAGCTGCAGTTCGCGTTCGTGATTGGCTGCGGCTGAGGGTCCCGGGGGCGGGGTTAGGCTGACGGACGCGCCTGGAGGAGCCGGGGGAGGAGGCGGCCGCGGGGGCCGGCGCCGGAGTCCGGGATTCGACCCGCGGTGCGGACCGATTGCTCGACCGGCACCCAGCCTGCGCGCTCGCCCGCCGCCCCTGGTAGCCCCGGCCGATCCGCAGGCCCGCTGCTGGAGGCCGTGGGTGGGTGAGTGGAAGGAGGCCGGGAGGGCGCGGGCGCCCTGTGCTTGGAGCAGCGGAGGCGGCTGGGGGCCGGGACGCCATGTCCATGGAGGACCCCTTCTTTGTGGTGAAAGGGTGAGTATCGGCCGAGGTCCAGCTGCAGGGGAGGTGGCGGAGGCGGTGCTGGCTGCCCGTACCTCCGCGGGCTCCTCGCTTGGCGGGGGGAGGGGAGGCTAGTTGAGGCCGGGGCGGGTGTACCGGGCAGGGTGGCCTGGATGGCCTGGATCAAGTGTCCGAAGGCGTTCAGCCCCCATCCTGCCCGGACTGTGAAGCCCATGCCCCCGACCGAGCTTCCAGGGTGGGGGGATCCCCTTCTGGTCTGTGCGCTACGGTGCAACTTACCCCGGGGTCGAGGGGTTGTGCAGCCCTGCAGGTGGGGAGGGAGGACTGGGGCTCTGCTTCGAAGGAGGGAAAACAACAGCATCTGGGCAGGAAAAGGGAAATGGCCCTCCTGAGCTTTGTAGTTGGCGTGGACGGGGGTGAGCTCCATTGTCCATTGAGTTTGGAGCGCTGGCCCGCAGGCCGGCGAGACCACAACATGCCCAGAGGCGTCTGGGCACGTTTGCAGGGCGCCCGGCGGGGGCGGGTGTTGATCTGGGAGGGAGACGGCTCAGTTCAGAGGGGGAGTTTTTACCCGGTAACGTGAGGGGAGGAAAGCAGTCCTTCGTGCTGGGTGCTGATGTTGGAAGGGAAACAAAATAAAGCCAGCCAAACTAAACTTTCCTCAGCTTTCTATGGGCAACCGGGATTTTCCCACAGTGCTACAGGAAACGAGTGTTTCTTCTTAACTCCTTGATTTCGTCCAGGCTCTTTGACAGGTTTGCCCCACGTCTTATTCTGCCTTTCAAAATAGAACTGCCTTATTTTTTTCCTTGGGAGTTGTCCCAACTCCATCTTTGATTGCCAGATCGTTTGTTTGGAGATGGAAACTTACATTGCACTTTGTTGTAACAACTTTGTAAGCCCTTCAACGTGCAAGATCAATTCTGATGACTTATTTCTAATAACTTTTTAAAAATTTATTTATTTTTAATTGGTGCGTTGTAATCATACATCTTTGTTAGGTACAAGCTGCTAAAGGCATACATGCACACATTTCTCATTTAACCTTTCCCCAGTTCCCACCCCATTCCCTTCTCAAGTTCAGTTTAGTGATTGACTTTGATGTGTTCCTGAAAGTACATCATGCTCATTAAGGTGTCCCCCCTCCCCCCATCACCTTCCTTTAAGTCAAGTTCTTTGCTAAGGTTTCTTCTTCTTCCTCTAGAGTCCCTCTTATGTCCCATTTTCTCCCTAGCTTCCACATATTAGGGAGAGCATACGATTTTTTATTTTGTGACTGACTAATCTCACTTAACATAATGTTTTCCAGTTGCATCCATTTCCCTGCAAATAACATGCTTTTGTTCTTCTTTATGGCTGAGTAAATTCCATTGTGTACATATCCCATAGTTTTGTAATCCATTCATCTGTTGATGGACATCTTGGCTGGTTCCATAGTTTGGCAATTGTAAATTGTGCAGCTATGAACATAGATACACATGCGTTGGTCTGATAGTTTGGTTTCCATTCTTTTGGGTATATACCCAGAAGTGGTATTGCTGGGTCATATGGTAGGTTCATTCCCATTCGTTTGAGGATCCTCCATATTGTTTTCCAAAGTGGCTGCACTAATTTGCAATCTCACCAGCAATGTATTAGGGGTCCCACTTCTCCACACTCTCGCCAGCATTTGTTGTTGTTTGTGTTCTTGATGATTGCCATTCTGATTGGGGTTAGGTGAAATCTCAAGGTAGTTTTGATTTGCATCTCTCTGATTGCTAATGATGTGGAACATTTCCTCATACATTTATTGGTCATTTGTATTTCTTCTTTTGTGAAGTGTCTATTTAGATCCTTTGCCCATTTTTTGATTGGGTTATTTGTTTTCTTAGCTGTGAGTTTCTTGAGTTCTCTGTGTATCCTAGTTATTAGTCCTCTATCAGAAGAGTAGCTGGCAAAATCTAATAACTTGTTGTATTTATGTTTCGAATGTCAAATAGACGTCAGAAACTTAAGAACTGCAGAGTTCCTCGAAGATGACTACTAATAACCATGAGGTGTACCTTGTTTTTAACTAGTTGCTATTAGCTTCCTATTTCTGTAGTTCCAATGACCATGAGGTGTCCCTTGTTTTCAAGTAGTTGCCACTAGCTTCCTATTTCTGTAGTTGGTTAAAGCTGACCAGTTAGTTGTAGGCTGTCAACTGTATGTTTTGTATTTAAGGGTTCCCATAATATTTAAATGGGTATTTCAGATGAAATACTTTTTTATTCATGATATGATAAAATATATTTATCCTACTTTTTTGTGCTATTGGGGATTGAACTCATGGGGGAGCATTCTGTCTCAGAGCTACATCCCCAGCCTTATTTTATTTTTTTGTTTTGAAACAGAATCTTGCTGAGTTGCTGAGAGTCTTGCTAAATTGCTGAGCCTGGTCTTGAACCTGCAATCCTCTTGTCTCAACCTCCCAAGTATTGGGATTACAGGCTTCCAACTTTATTCTACCTCTTAAAATGTCTTTGCCTTGCTTTAATTTAAATGGCAAGTCATAGTTTTACTACAAATATATGGCTTCCTGCCTGGAAAATGCATTGTTTATTTGAAAAAACTGATTTAGGTGTTAGTTTTTTTAGAATAAAAGCTGTTTTTCCTTGAATGGAAATTCTTAGTGCTTAGTTTGCAGAGGTTATCGCTGGTGTCTGGCAGTAGAGATGAGAGATAACCAGAAATTTTTTGTTTGTTTGGTATTGAGTGGAATTTGTGAAAGCCTTAATTGCTCTGACATCTTGACATTTTTTTTCCTTGATAGTATCCAATACAGTCTACCAGTTCTTGCTTACTGATTAGATATCACTGCTTTATTGGCACACTGGCTTGGTGTTTTGATTGACTTTTACATGTTTTAGCTCAGGGTGCCTGAAGGAGGAGAGATCCTCAGTATTTTCTGCTGTGGAAAGGTAAAGTCAGCCACATGGGTGTCTCCAGGTGTTTGTGTGGTGGTATACAGGGGTTCCCTGTGCTTCTGCTTATTAAAAGTATTAAAAATGCACAGCTGGACGTGGTGGCTCACCCTTGTAATCCTAATATTTGGGGGACTGAGATGGGAGGAGCGCAGGTTTGTGTCCAGCCTTGGCAACTTGACAGGGCCCTCCACAACTTAGTGAGGCCCTATTTCAAAATTAAAAATTAAAAAATGGGGGTGGCAGTGTAGCTCAGGCCAAATGACCCTGGGTTCAGTCTCCAGTAAAACACACACACACACACTGCACAATGTAAGAAAATTAATGATGCCTAAATTATGGCCCTTAGACCAGGAGCTTCTAGTCTAATCTCAGAAACAAATCACTCTAAAATTAAGTAGAAATGACAAGTGGTAAATGATTAAGTGCTGAAGTGAATACTGTAGTGATAAGCATCCTAGGGGTTTGCAGGAGGCAGCTCCTCAGAATTGTTATGATGGGAAAAGCCTTTGGAGGTTATAGTAGGTCTTGAATTAGGTTTTGAAGGCGGGCAGAATTTACATAATTCAAGCTTGTTTCTAATAACTGGATGCTTATGAAAGAGACTTGTAGTTGGCTTTCCTCTGCCTTTGGATCTATTTGATCAGTACCATCCAGAAGAAATAGAATCTAACCTATATGTCAATTTACTTTTTTTGTGTGGTACTGGGGATTGAACCCAGGAACAGTCTACCTTTGAGCTATACCCCCCAGCCTTATTTTATTTTTTATTTTGAGTTGCTGAGGGCCTCACTAGGTTGCTGAGGCTGGCCTTGAAACTGCAGTCCTCCTATCTCTGTCTCCCAAGTGTTGAGATTACAGGAGTGTGCCTCTTTACATTTTACATTCTCTAATAGCTATATTAAAAGTAAAGAGCCACGTGCAGTGGGGCATGAGTATAATCCCAGCTTCTCAGGAGGTTTACATAGGAGGGTCACAAATTTCAACCCAGTCTGGATAACATAGTGAGACCCCGTCTCACAAAAACGAAAGACTGGGGATAGGGCTCAGTGGTGCACTACTTGCCTAGGTTGCACAGGCCCTGAGGTTTGATCTCCAGTACTGGAAAAAAAAAAAGTAAACTTGATTTTAATATCTTCTTTAATATATTTTAAATGTCACTTCAACATGTGGTTAATATGAAGGTTATTAATGAAATATTAATTTTTTTACTAAGTTTTTGAAATCTGTTATTTTATACTTATATCTCATTTCAATTTGAGATGTTAAATTTTCATCAGAAACACTTGATTTGGATTTAGAGTTCATGAAGTTTATAGTTGAAAAAGTAAATTCACATGCCCCAGTTGTTCCAAAGACACATAGTAGTTATCTGGCAACACCCCCAGCCCCCCCACCTTTTTGTTTTTTATTTTCCATTTTTTTATTTTGAAGAAAGGTCTTGCTAGGTTACTGAGGGTCTCACCAAGTTGCTGAGGCTGGCCTCAAACCTGGATCCTCCTTTGTCGACTCTCCAGTACTAGGGTTACAGGCGGAGCCACTGCACCTGGCTGCAGTTTTTAAATTTAAATGGATTGAAATTAAATTTTAGTTTCTTAGTCACACTAGCTACATTTTAAGTCCGTAGTCATATGTGGCTTCCATGTTGGACAACACACTGTAGCCTTTCCAGGCCCAAGCAGGCACACCCTACTTATCATTTGGTGGGCTGCCTGTTGCCTCCAGCATAAGGGGCAAAGGCTCACGACTGCCCGGATGCAGCCCCTTCTCTCGCCTCCACTCACGCTGCCCACCCTGGGTCTCAGGGCTCCCGCACCACCAGACAGAGCTCGATGACTGTGCCGGCAGCACTGGGTACTCCACGGGTACCCACCTTGCCTGATTCACCCACTGGCCTCTCCATTGCCTCCAGGAAGGGCTTCTCTTGGCACCGGGTGCACATGCAAGAGCCTCTTGCTCTGGCTCTTTCATCATTAGACCATGAGCTCTCAGGGTTGAGGCTGTTTGTTTTTCCTGAATTTCTTGCCTAGCACCTTGAATACACAGTGTAAATGCTGAACACTTCCTCTTTGTTGGTGGTGGTGAAGGAGTAGTGTTTCATGGGTGGGAATACCACCAGCAGAGGCTGTGAGGGGGGCATTCCATGTTTAGAAATTGTAAGGGGGAGCAGCCCCCTGTCGGAGGCATTTTGTTGGGGGAAATAAGAATAGTATCTAACATTTAAAGGCTGCATCCCCTGGGCCAGGTATTGTGTGCTCAGTGTATGGATTTTCACCTTGTAAGGCTCTTGGCCCCATTGTAGAGAGGAAGAGCTGAGGAAGCATACCAGGGTTAACTTCCTTGTCCTGGATCGCACAGCTAATAAGCAGACCTAGTAATTCACATTTGAACAGCCTAATTCCACTTGCTGTGCTAACACTTCACAGTACAGGTAGAATAGGGTCAAGTTAGGTTGGCTTGAAGAGAATCTCATCTTGAGACCAGTAGAGATTTTTGCAGTAGGGAAGTGACATGAAATTAGCTAATATGAGCTGCTTGTCATAGATCTTTATTGCTGCTTCCGATTATTTTCATAATCTGTATTCCTGTAGCAGAGTTGCTAATTCAGAGGGCATGCACAGCAAAGCTTTTGATGTGTTTTACCAAATCGTGCTCTAGAATTCACCCTTCTTTACTGTTAAAGGGAGCCATTTTCCATTAATTCTTTGCTAGTAGAGGTATTCTCATTTTAAGAAATCTGTACTAATTTGCGGAGTGAAAATACCATATTCTCATCTTGCTGTCTTCATCTTTGTGTTTAGTGGGGACTTAATTCACTGCTTGATGAGGGAACCCATTTTGAGTTTTTGCTCTCATAGTTTTTTCCCTCTTGTTGGCAGGCTTTTACAATTAGTTGTTTAGCATCAAACACAATACTGAGAATGCCACATAATTGAACTTGTTTAGATCCAAGGGCACAGTCATGAATTGCTTCACAATGGGGATGCATTCTAAGAAATGGCTTGTTAAGCAATTTTGTCATTGTGAGACGTCACACATGTACTTACATAAACCAAGATGCCTATGGTGTCACCAGGCCACAGGCCACAGTCATGGGACCACTGTCCTGTATGCATCTGTTGCTGATGGAAATATCGTACGTGGTGCAGGACTGTGCGTGGTTGAATGTGTGGCTCCCTCATGTTTCACTGCTTTGGAGATTTGGTGTGCCTGACAAGGATAGTTTTATTTCTAGGTTCTTGGCTATAAATCGGTGTTGAGATAATGATGTAAATAAGTAGATGAGCAAGATGGCGTGTGTTATGTTGCATTCTCTAACTCTCTCATCTGTATATTTAGCTTTCCTACTGCTAGGTTATGAGCGCCAGGAAGAGCAAGGACAAGCATCATGCATTCATTCACTGTTGAGAAAGCTGGTTATTGGTATAGTCACGGTGAGGAAATTAACCCTTGTTTGCAGAACAGTTTTGGTCCGGTAGAACCAGATGTTCATTATGTTTAATTAACTGCCTGCTACTATATATGGCTCCTGAAACTGTGGTCTGGTTTGGTGAACACTCTGCAGATATGTGAAAGAGTGCAGGTGAAAGGTAGATTGTGTGTAAGATTTTGGAGTAGAGTTGAAAAAAAGAAAGGCTTGGAAGTGGAAATGTTGGTCAAGGATACTTTAATTAAACAAGTAGGGCCTCAATCTGGGCCTTACAGGGCGCTTTTCATTTGCAGAGGTGTTAGGGGAAGGAGCTGAGCAGAAGACTAGAACCAGGACTGGGAAACATTGAGGGTGGGAAGAAGACCTGGCAACTGAAACTGAATTACGGGCATTTACCACTGTGCCAGGCTGGAGGCAGTGTTTTTAACTAACAGTTGCTTTACTGGTTTATAGTTGCCTTTCAGGGCTCAAACCCAGATCTTCTGATTCCACAGAGAAAACAGATTTGTCTGGAGCCTTCATAAACATGGGATTAAATAGGTCTTAGTAGTTGGAAGCCTCTCATACTCAGGCCGGCAGAACTCCAGGCAAGCCACCACGGTGTCTGAGCCCCAGGTCTCTTGCTTTTTCATTGAGTCTAGATTCTCTTGAAAGTTCAGACTAGATTCTCTTGAAAGTTCCTTCTAGATCTAAAAATCTAATGATTAAGCTTCAGTAGAGGTTGCACAAGCAAGGTGAGAAAGTGCAAGGAAGAGTCAGAGTTGACTCATGGCTAGGTAAGATTTGAAACTTGGAAAATGGTGGCACTTTGTGCTATAATGAAGTTGGGAGAGAAGCAGATTCTTCTGTCTTGTTTGCTTGAACACCTGCTTTTCTCGTAGGGATGTTACGATTGGTTTGATTTTAGGCAAATGGACTGTTCCTGTGGGCAACTAAAACCAGAGTAATTCATCCTGGGCGAATGGTCAGGGTTGGAAATGTAGTTGGGGAGTCATCAGTGAAAAGTGCTTTCAGCCTGTGAATGCTGATGAGCACCCAGAAGCCAAGCCATAAAGAGAATGCCGAGAAATGCTGGGATCAAGTGGAGAGAGAAGAAGGGACCATTGGTAGAAAATGCAAACAGCACAATGTCACAGAAACAGGAAATGAATTTGAAGGAAATGGGTAAGATGGGTCACAGTGACAGGTGCATTGAAAATGAGGACAAGTTAATTCACTCCCGACCGGCCCGCAGTGTCATTGGTGGGGTAGTTCTATCCCAGGGGAATTGTGGAAGTAGCAGTAGGTTGGGGTAAAAAGTGTATATAACTGGAGGTGAATAAGTAGAGACAGTTTTTTATAACCTCAGTAGTAGTTGCAAAAGATATGCTTGAATTTGGAAATGACAGGAAGATCCAGCAAAGGCTGAGTGTTTTTCCCCTTAAATAAGAAGATGGAAGTGTGGAGGTTAAACAAGAAAAAGAGCTCCTCTCTTTGTGGGTAAGGGACAGGAGGCATCTTCGGGATGGTGGGGATGGGAAGGCGATACGGTTGCAAAGGGTTGCACAGCCTGGGTCTTTCAGGTTTTGTTACTGGATTGAAAATCATCTGCCTTTGCTAGCCACTTGTTGAATATTGAGGCAATGAATACAGGTCTCTATAAAGAAACCTGTACGCTGGGCATTTTGCTGCACTCCTGTAATCCCAGGATCACAGATTCAAGGACAGCCTCAGCAAGTAGTGAGATTCTCATCAACCTAGCAAGACCCTGTTTCAAAATAAAGATAAAATAAGGCTGGGATGTAGCTCAAAGATAGAATGGGTTCAATCCCCAGTAAAACACACACACACACACACACACACACACACACACACACACACACCAAAAACAAAACAAAAACCCAATTTAAGAAAAGCAAACGGCACAAGACATATATTGGTGTGGCCATTTTTGGAAAAATAGAATCTGCCATAATAGCCATATCTGGGACAGCATACACTCTGCAAGTCTCTATTTTTTGATACTGGAGATTGAACCCAGGGGCATTCTACCTCAGAGCTACACCCCCAGCCCCTTTTATTTTGAAACAGCATCCCATTAAGTTGCCAAGGCTGGTCTTGAACCTGTGATCTTCCTGTCTCAGCCTCCCAAGTACTGGGATTACAGGCATGTACCACTACACCCAGCTTGCATTCTTAAGTTGTGAAGCTGACATTCTTCCATTGAGCTAGAGCAGGTGCCTTGTAATTACCTGAAGCGTAAGTCTTAATGAGAACCCAGGGAGCTTTCTCATGCATCTTTCTGTTTTCGGACACACACCTAGGGAGCCCTGAGTTCGCGTGTGAGTGGTCCAGCTGTACTGAAGCCCCTCCACGAGAGAGATCAGGCAGAGACCACATAGAGATACTCGGTACTACTGAGGAGCCTCCTCTGTCACAGCCGCAGACATGGTGGAGCAGGGCTAGGCCATCCTTGCTGTGTCTGATTCCTCACCCACAGAATCTGTGAACACAATAAATGATTGTATTCCACCAGGCTTGGGAGTAATTGTTACATAAGCACAGTAACTGGAACAGATGCCAATTCAGAGTCTATCAGTATTGGTCAAAGAAAAAAGGAGAGGGAGCTGGGGATGTAGCTCCGTGGTGGAGTGCTTGCCTGCCATGCGAGGGCCCCTGGGTTCAGTCTCCAGTGACACATATCCACACACCCGAGATATCTAAAGAGTGGTGGAAATTGCATCTACACTTACCATGTTGTTTTTTAGCACAAGTAATTGATAGATCTTGGAGAACAAAACTCCTGTATCAGTCAGACTTTGGATGCTATTGCATACCGTGCACCTGGGTACTTTATAAAGAGAAGTTGTGGAGGCTGGAAATCCAAGATTGGGCGGCCCCATCTTTTCGGCCTCTGGTGGGGGCCCCCTTGGTGCATCACATCATGGTAGATGGCCTTGTAGAGAGAACTTTTGCAAGAAGGAGAGACCATGTGAGACAGGAAGCCAGGGGGCGGGGACCATTCAGGCTCACTCTTTTATAGCAGCTAACTCTTACAGAAACTGATGTCTTTTGAGGTCAGTGCCTCCAATAACCTAGCCACCTCCCTTTAGACCTCACCCCTTTTTATTTTTGGTATAGGCTTTGAACCCTGGGGCATTCTACCTTTGAGCCACACCCTCTTGCCCTTCTTTTTTTTTTTTTAATTAATTAATTTATTTTTTTAGCATGGATTTTTATACATTTCTTGGGTACAACAGGGTTAATCACACATTTTTGTTGGGTACAAGCTAGTACAGGTAAAGACATCCATGCACATATTTCTCATTAACCCTTCCCCAATTCCCACCCACCCTCCCCC
>PVLC010037383.1:0-15315 GCA_004027655.1 Graphiurus murinus
TTGTGACTTGCACCAAAATCACATTCTGACACCAAGGAAGGATTCTTTTTCTTCACAAAGAAATGAGAAATGATTTCCATCTACTTTTTGTTGAGTAAAGTCTACTTATCAATCTCATCTCAGTTCCTGTTGTGTGTCCTTCCCACCCTGGTGGCATGGGACACATCTCTCTTAAACGGCGGCCACCTATCCTGCACAGGCACAGATTGCTGTACTCATAATACCTCATATCTGCATCTGATTAGATTCCTGATGTCTTACGTCTACTCCACTCCTGTCCAATACAGGTGGTGCCATCCCCTGAGGTGACAGTGTGAGAACTAACTGACTTGCTAAGAGGAGGTATGTGTTTTTGTTTTTGTCATAATGACTTGGAGGATAATCCTGGCATTTAGCAAGTAAGAACCAGGGAAATCAGACATTCTGCAACACCCAAGAGACAGGACCACCCAAAGAAATGTCTCTCTTCTCTCTTGACTTTGGTGCTCAGCTGGAGGTTCACAGAGATGAGAACCCAGTGTAGGTGTCTCTCTGCCTAAAGTCTAACTTTAGGTTATATGGAAATTTCCACGTTTTCATACAGATTGAGTGTTCAAGAGATGCAACTACTCTGTTAACCAAGGGTAGACTGTAATTTGTTTTGCTCAAAACACAGCCATTGTTCATGATAGTAGCAGCCCCACTGCTTGTCATATTTGAATCAACAAAACTAGCAATCAAGTAACAGCAGCTGGGACATTCAAGGTAGTTCTACATAGAGAGTGTTTACATTTAACCACTTTATTAGAGTGAAGACAGGCCAGAGTATTTACATATTGAAATACACATGCATCACTTTTATTTTTAATTTATATTACAAAAGGTTTCTTATTGATTTTTTTGTGACATAAGCAGGTGAGTTATATTAGTTATAAAATAGAATGCACAAGAATAATAGGGGTGGTTTCAAAAATATATATAAAAAAAAGTGGTGTTGGGTCCTGAGGTTGAAAAATAACATATCAGACAACAACTTTCTCGAAGAACTTCCCCATAATTATGGTTAGATCTTTATCAGTAATCATAACAAAATATCAATACTGTTATATTTTAATGCTCACTTAATGCTTATCACCCATGTTTCCTGTTTCTTGCTAATCTAAACTCTTCATAGGTTCACAAAGGCAGTAGTCCATTGCAATGTTCCCTAAACTATTTTGAGGAGCTACAGGGAGCGTCTAACAGAAAATAATAAGATATCCATCCATCTTTCATAAAACCAACAGAGCTACATATATCTGGGAACTTGGTATATGAGAAAGGCCACTTTACCGTCAAGAATGAATTAATAAATGAGATGGCTGAGTAAAATTCCATTGTGTACATATCCCACAGTTTTGTAATCCATTCATCTGTTGATGGACATCTTGGCTGGTTCCATAGTTTGGCAATTGTGAATTGTGGAGCTATAAACAGGTATACATGCATTGGTCTGATAGTTTGGTTTCCATTCTTTGGGGTAGATACCCAGAAGTGTTATTGCTGGATCATATGGTAGGTTCATTCCCATTCATCTGAGGATCCTCCATACTGTTTTCCACCTACTAGCCCTTTGTTTTTGTTTGTTTGTTTTGAAACAGGGTCTCACTATGTGGCTGAGAGTTTGCAACATTGCTGAGGCCATCCTCAAACCTGCAATTCTCTTGTTTCAGGCTCCCAAGTACTGGAATTACAGATATGCCCCACCACACCTGGCTAAAGTTTTGCATTTCTTAATGCAACAAACTTGAAAGAGATATTAGCAGTAGGTATACATCAAGAAGGATCCAGAAAATATTTTTCAAGCTTCTGTAGGTCACTAAGAACAAAATACACAAAAGTAGTCAAAAACTATGAATAAATAAATAGATGAAGAGGAAATTCAAATGGCCAGTAGAACCTTGAAGTTACTCAACCACAATAGCAATCAAGAAAACAAAAAAATCAAGGGAATGTCTGGCAAAGATTTTCTCCCATTCTGTAGGCTTTCTCTTCAGACTCTCGCTTGTATGCTTTGCTGCACAGAAGCTTTTAAATTTGATGTCATTCCATTTGTTGATTCTTGGTTTTATTTCCTAAGCTTTAGAGGTCTTATTGAGGAAGTGTTTATCAGTGTCTATATTTTGGAAAGCTAGCCCTGATTTCTTCTAGTAATTGCAAAGTTTCTGGTTTAATTTCCAGGACTTTGATTGCTTTTGAGTTGATTTTTGTGCAATCTCACATGTGCGGGGAGGGAAGAGGGGGGAGCAGGGTGGAATGCAGAGAGGAAAACGCAGCAAGTATGAATAGATCACTTTGAATCTCACTACGATGCATAATTACAAGGTACCAATAAAGTGTAAGAAAAAAAAAAAAGAGGAAAAGGAGAAAATTAAAAAATCAAACTGATATACTATTTCAAATTCTTTAATTTGAAAAAGTAGCAGATCTTAAAAAAATGTTAGTAAAGATTTGGACTTTCAAATGTAGCTGATAAGAGTCTAAGTTGATACCGCCAACTGTGGAAGAAAATTTGCCATGCCTAATGAATTTAAGTATGAACACAGCATAAAACTCATCAAATCTCTCTCTAGATAATCACTACCGGTGGAGTGCAATTTCAAAAGGTTTTCAAGCCACCCACAATAGGAAGTACCTTTCACAGGACAACCTAGCACATATATACATACTCATTTTTTAAATAAAACATCATTTCATGAAACAGCCATTGCCCTAAACTATAGATGATACTCCCATATTTTTTATATTAGTCTGTCATTCTTTTTCAAAAATTACTGGTAATGGTTCACTACATTTATTTCACAACCCTCCAGAGGGAGGAGGGAGCAAATAACATGCCCCTAGAGAAACTCTCACACACGCCATGGAGACAGGGTGTTCAATGTGACATTGTTTATAATCGCAATGCTTCAAAAACTCAAATGCACAGATGTGGCGACTTTCTGGGGCCACAGGAGATAAGTATCATTGAACTACCTGATCCATCTTGGGTCTCATTCTGCAGCTGCAGTGACTGAAGCAGAGAGGCATAAAGTGGCTTTGAGGAGGACAAGCTGAGTGGGAGCTGAGCTGTCACCAGAGCTCTTTTCTCCTTACACTGTCCTAAAGGAGTCTTTGCCTCACAGACCATCCTGCAAGTTTTATTGTATTCTACTTCTTTGAAAATTCATGGTCATTTCCAAGCCCCATGTGCTACTTTGGGGCTGTAATAAAATACTTTTGTCATGCAGTCTTTGAAGTTCTTTGAAGTCCTTGGAACAAAAGTGGTAGCTTAATGTGATGATTCTGCCCACTTCAAAGCCAGTCTCCATGTCTTCAGTGGTGAGCTTCTGCACATCTCCATGTGGACTTCAGATTCTCTGGTTCTCTCTTAGCCATTAGATGCCCCTCTCCTACCCACGGCAAGTTGAACATGTGCCCGAGGGCAACCTATAGCTGTCGCCATGAATGTCTCTTCCAATAGCTCAATTTAATCATTTGGTAATAAAATGTCTCAGCTGGCAAACTCTAATGGTGGTAGAATTATACCATGATACAAGGTCATGAGTAGCAGTAGATACCAGTTATCTATGAAAAAGTCCAGGTAAAGGGGTACACAAAAGAAGAAAGCAGCTCCAAAGTGGGATTGGAAAAATAGGCCTGATATGCCCTGATAGAACATTTAAAGATGAACCACCACGATGTAATAAAGTAGGAGGCGTGTGTTCCCAATCACTTGAAATGCATTTCCCATGCCTGAATCCCACAAGCACTATTCTATAGAATGTCACTCTATGTGTTGTTAAAAAAAAGTGTCTGCTTTAAAATAAGAACATGAGCTATGATTAAATGTAATTAAGCAGATTATTTTTTTGCTGAAACTCTTAATAATTGTACTGTTTTTCCATTTATTATAATTCTCCCCCAAACAATCCCCAAATGTTTTCTTGTTTTGTTACATCATAGAATCTTATGTATTTTCCCCGCCTAGAGCATCCATTAGCATCTACTGTCTTTGTTTGCAGAAAATTTCTTTGAAAAACACCACACTTGGAAAAAGAAATGCCTGGGAAAGAAAATGAGCAACATAACAAAAGGGAACATAAAAGACCCAAAGCACAACACTAGCAGAAGAAAAGGATAGGATCCACAACACTAAATGCAGGTAGATTAAACATTCTTATTGAAATTGAAGTTTGGTATAAGTAGTAGGTGAACAAAAATGACTAAATTTTAACTTCAAAAGGTACAGGGAAAAGTAAGAAAGGACATATTGTGAGAAGGACTGTGTTTATATTGTAAATATTATGGTAAAAAGTTTAAAAGAGGGGGCAGAAAAGGAAGAAAGAAAAGGAGAGAGGGAGGGAGGGATGGAGGGGAGAGAGAGAGAGAGAGAGAGAAGGATAGAGGGAAGGAAAGAAGGAAGGAAAGGAAGGAGTAAGGAAGAAGGAATGAAGCAAGGAAAGAAGGATAGAAAGAGTGAAAAGGAAAAGAAAAACTAGGCTAACCAAACCACTAACATCAGAAATAACAAAATTCATGACAAAACTAAATTTAAAAATTGGAAAGAAATATTCCTCAACAAACCTATCCCAATTATGAACCTACATAGTGACCTAGAATTGAAATATATAAATAAAAATATTATTACCTATAATCAACAAAAGCACAGCTATGGTCATTACAACAAATCATATCATTAGACTAGAAATATTGAATTAAATAAATAATTTAAGTAATATAATTCATAAAATTATTTTACCAAATGTGTTTGTATATCAAACTTTATGCCCAAGAAGATGGAATGCTTTCCAAATATCCACTGAAAAGGTGGATATTTGTGACGTGTATGATGAGCCAGAGTGGGAACCACACCTGCAACACCAGCCAAGACTTCCAGGGCTGGGAAGGTGGCCCACTGTACAGCCCCCGCAGCCCCATAAAGTTCTCAAGAGGTCCCAGAGGTATAGGCCTTCTCACTGGACAGCCAGTTCCATGGCGGCCACTAGTGTTTCTGCATCTCCACACTCAGCCCAGCCAGCATGGTCTGCTTCACCTCCACCTCACACTCCTGGGAGGAGCTGGTCCCCATTCACCTCCAGTTCACCATGGACCCCAGTGTGAAGAACAGTGTGTTGAAAGACACTGAGAGAAAGAACTCCTAGGTGCCCATCTCAAGAAGAATGCCAGTGGATCCAGCCCCCAAGTGTGAACACCTGGCCCTGACCATAGCCACGGTCACTTTCCTCCTGGCCTCCTACCTCTGTCTCTTTCCTTGGTGCAGCGATATGCGGCAGATTGAGAAGGAACAGGGAACCTCTGGGGTTTCTAAAGAAAGCCCAGAAGTGGGCTCTAGACCCCTCCTCCCATGGCTGAAGTACAGCTTGAACCATGCGTCTATACCTGCTCTCCAACCCCTCTCCAGGTGGGGCACCAGGGGACCAGGCACAGGGAGAGCCATGAGTCCCAGGAGGCCTCGTGGCTCTGGTAATGTGGGTACCAAACTTGGGGACCATAAAGAGCAGTGCTCAGGACTCTGTCCCTTAGTACTTTTCCTGGACTCCTGGTACCCTCTGCCTTTATCTCCAAGAAAGACAAAACACCCAAGAGATTGTAAGTGGGAAAATGAGGGAACCCCTGCATAGATCTCTTCCAGGAAGAGAACATGGAGGGGGGACCAGATGTGTGAAGGGGTAGCACCACTCCCTCCTGTCCTGCTCCTCCCTTGTTTACAGCAATAAGTACATTCTTCCTCCCCCACTGCCATCTGCAGGGTTGTGGTTTGGACAAGTAGATACCCTGGGGGTGCAGGCCGTAGATAGGGGTGGGCATTGAGCTGCCACCAGGCATGTGGAGACTCTATCTCCTGTGTGATGTCAGACAGAACATCCCTCTCCCTCCTGACTTTCCTTTCTGTCTCAGAACCCATGCCCATCAGGCTAGCCAGCACTACTCACCCAGGGGGACCCCTGGCCCCTTTTTTATCTTCTGTGGGGACAGGTCTTATGCAAGGCATAGACAATTTTCGAGACAATGATGGTTTCTAAACATTTCCCATTAGAAGGAACAAAATATTTCCCATTAGAGGGAACCACTGGAAAAATGGCTGATTGTAGTTCTGAAGAAGGGAATGTAGAAGCTAGGGTATCTTTTGATGCTACCCTAGCTGGTGTAGACTGGTAGAAGAAAGGAAGCCACCGGTCTCCTCTGGTCATGTCAAAATTATTTTGAAATCAACTTGAATAGGCTCCCACTAGACAAAGATGGGACAATTTGATCACAAAAATACAGTAACAATAATGGATTGAAGTGTGTTGCATGTACTTAAACTCACAAGAGCATAGTGGCACCAAATAAATTAATCACCTTTAGAAAGGTCTATGAATATATCTTATTATTCTGAAAATTTATAAATGAAAGTATATAATCAGCATATATCATACCTTTTACATATGATTTACAATACTCCATAGTTAAATAATTGAAGAGGAAAATGATCTTTCTAGGAATTTTCTACCTAAGGAATGAAGAATTATTTTGTAACTAGTCATGGATAAATAGTTCTAAATGATGGCCATCAAGACTCTTGATTTCATATGCCTCCTGATAAAAGTGTAAAATATTACTTAAGAAGAATTCTTAGCTATACACCAAATGGATCTAACAACATCCATTTGGATTCGGGTTGGATTCATTCTTCTGGATCTGATTTTCAGAAAATATAAGTCTCTCTTGAGTTAAGAGACAGTATGGGAAATTTCACAGTGACTGAATTAGCAAAATCCAGGAAATAGGAAATTCTTTGAGACAAATAACCTGGTTCCTTTAATACAAATTTGCAAGAAAAAAGAAAGACTTGGAAGAAGAATCATTGGTCACAATATCTATTGACAAAATTGAATATTTGGATCTTATTTGAACTAAGGCTTAAACAAACTTAACTTTAAAAATATTAAGACAAATTAAGAAATATGAAAACTACAATACATTTGATATATTAAAGATGTATTGTTCATAGTTCAGTGTAATAGTGATATTATAATTATGCTTTTTAAAATTCATTATCTTTTAGAGACATATGTTGAAATGTTTATATTTAAAATCCTGAGCTGTGTGCATTGTCTCACACTTGTAATCCTGGTACTTGGGAGGCTGAGACAGGAGAATCTCAGTCTTGCAGTCAGCCTCAGCAACTTAATGAGACCCTCTGAAACCTAGTGAGACCATGCTTCACAATTAAAAATGAAATAGGGCTGGGTGTATAGCTCAGAGGTAGAACACCTCTGGGTTCAATCCCCAATATCACACAAACAACAAAATAATAATAAAAAGTAAACAAATAAATAAAATATTGATTGATGTATTCAAATTATGAAGGGACCAGGGAGAAGTGTATAGGAGTATAGATGAAACAGTTTCGGTGATATACTGATAATTTGAGTCTAAATGATCAGACACATTGAGTTCATTATACTTTTCTACATGATTGAAATCTTCCATAATTAGTGTTGTGGTTTGTATATAGAGTGTCCCTCAGAAAATCTAATGTGTTAAGCAATGCAGAAATGTTCAGAGGTGAAATAATTGAACCAGGGTTCTAACCTCATCAGGGGATAAACCCATTGATGAAATAATAATATGAATGGGTTTAGTGGATCAGTGATTGTGGGTAGGCAGGGTGTGGCTGGAGAAGGTAGGTCACTGGGGGTATGACTTAGGGGATATAGATCCATCTTTGGTCCCTTCCTCTTCACTCACTCTTTGCTTTTGGATACCCTGAGCAGCTTTCCTTTGCTGAGCTTTGCAGCCAAAATACCTCTGCCTTGCGGCTAGCCAATCATGGACTGAACCTCTGAAATCATGAGCCAAATAAACTTTTCCTCTTCTATGTTGTTCTTGTCCAGTGTTTTGGTTATAGTAACCAGAAAAGGCTGATTAAATATGATATTTAAAAGTTAAGAATGACCCTCATGTCTTGGACCCTCTTGCATGAAGAGGTAATGTGGTAATATTACCTAATATTTACTAATTTTTTTAACCTATAGACTGTAATTTTTATTAAAGCCAGTTGTATTTATTTTTGCAGGCAAGTATCTGTTTCAAGAATTTTAACCACTCAAGCTTTTATATCACAGAACAAAATCTCACCCATTCTACCTACCACTAATGGTTGACAATAGTGTTTATATTTATATTTATACTTGAGACTTCTAAGCAAATAGACTAAGAATAAACCTTTGGAGCTCATCTTGTTTGATAATCAGAGTCTTTTGTATTTCTTTTTTTTTTTTTTTTGTGGTACTAGGGATTGAACTCAGGGGCATTTTACCTCTGAGCTATGAGCTACACCCCCAGCCCTATTTTCATTTTTTATTTTGAAACAGGGTCTCACTAAGTTGCAGAGTTCTTCACTGGGTAACTGAGGCTGGCCGTGAACCTGGATCCTCCGGTCTCAGTCTCCCAAATGCTGGGATTACAAGCGTGTGCCACCACGCCCGGCTCCTGTATTTCTATCAACTAATACCTCATGCATATTGAAAAACAAATACATAACTATCTAAATAATAGAACCATATTGATGACCTGACTAAAACTATATTGTAGTGAATTCAAATATGCTGAATTGATGAAAATGTATGGATCATAAAGATACTAAAGAAGTTTTACAGTAGATGCATTGGTGATTGTTTTGAGATAGCTATTATATTATCCCCAGCTTGCTTTGATGATCGTAAGTTAGTGGGAACAGGATATGAGAGCAGACCCTGTTGTCTTCCTCTCTTTGCCATGCCCAGAGTTTCATAGACCCAGGTCTCACATGGACTGAACCCAGAATCTCCAAGAAAACTGTGAGCAAATAAATCTTCCTTCCTCAAAGTTGTGTGGCCAATTGTCTTAGATTATATAAGGATGTTGACTGAGACAGTTTGGAACATAACAAGCAAAGACCACATGTAGTTCTGGTCTGGATATCATTTGGAAAAGAAAAATCGGTCAATGTGACTCTTGAGGACAATTAGGGGAATCTGAATATAGCCTAGCCATTCAAGGAGAGGGAAAATTACTAGAACGGAAAGATGAAGAATGTTAAGAAAAAAGTTACAAAGCACTATGTTCAGTAAGAAATCATTTCAGTAAAAAAATAATGAAGATAGCTAAAAAGACACGTACTACAAGGTTAAGGGGGAATTCTACGTGCAGTATAATATAGTGTTTTCATATTCTTATTTTTGTTCTCTGTATTATACAATTTTCAAAAATGTACAAATCCACTTTTTCAATAATGAAACATGGTTTTAAAAATACAATATTTGTAAAGTACTCCATTTGGGGGAATGCAAAAAATTTTTTAAAATGCACACACTAACTTAAGTATACTGAGCTCCTCAAATTTTCTTAAAATCAGTCCATAAATAATGGATTTTTATCACAATTTCAATGAGGCAATATTTTCATCTTCACTTTATTATTGCAATTCTAAAAGCAACAGCCATAAAAGAAAATTGACAATTAAATGAAGCTCCCTATCTTTTGCAGTTAAGCAGTAATTGAACGGCAAATGTTGAACAAGGGGCAACATTTTATAGTGTGTACAACAACTTGATAGCATTAGTAGGTAAAAAGAGTTCTTTTAAATCAATGAATAAAAAAATAGTGCCACCCTCTCCTCCCCCCACCCCATAAAAAAAAGAAAGCAAATGATGTCAAAGATGTATCTAAGTACTATAAAGTCATAGTCAAGAAAGGACAGACAAAGCTGGGTATAATTTACAGAGTTTCTAAGTGGGATTGCCAACTCAAATGTCTCCAACAGTGAGCATGTGCCTGTGGGAATCAAGATATACAACAGGTACAATGTGACAGGAAGTGTCAGACATGGTGACATATACCTGTGTGCTGAGACAGAAGGGTTTGAGACTGGCCTCAGCAATTTACTGAGACTCTCAGCAACTTAGTGAGACCCTGTTTCAAAAAATAAGTAAATAAGCCAGGCGTGGTGACGCATGCTTGTAATCCTAGCATTCGGGAGGCTGAGACCAGAGGATCTGGGTTCGCGGCCAGCCTCAGCTACCTAGTGAGGCACTCTGCAACTTAGTGAGACTCAGTTTCAAAATAAAGAATAAAAAAATAGGGCTGGGGGTATAGCTTCGAGGTAGAATGCCCCTAAGTTCAATCTCCAGTACCGAAAAAAAAAAAGTAAATAAATTAAAAAGGCTGGGGGTTTAGCCCCAGTGTTACATACATACATACACACACACACACACACACACACACACACACACACACACACAAACAGGAAGTGATGAGGACTAGCTAAACCTAAGGGCAGCAAAATCATTTTTACTTTTTACAGTGATGCTACCTTATGGGCCACCAGGCTGTGGCTTCTGTGTAGATATCCAAAGGTCACCTGGTCCAGGAAGCTCTAGAAAAGGTACTGGGTGATCTCCCAGCACACGTCTTCTTAAAAGGTGTAAGGGATGCAAGGTAAGCGCTTCACCCTCAAAAGGGTTTCAACTGGGCAAAAGGTGGTTCCAGGTGACTTTCAAGAGACAGAGGCAGGAGGACTGCACAGGTGCCTCTTAGCTGGAGACAGAGATTTATAAGAGCAGAACGAGGGATGCAGAAGCTAAGAAAGCAGGGTGTTTTCTGTAGAACCTCGGCATGAAAGGACCCAGAGCAATAGGAAGACAGCTACAAGTGGGACAAAACTATAGGGAAAACTTTCCCAAGACAGTATTTAGCACCTGTGAGCCTTGTCAGCCTGGCCCTGGCTAATTCTCCATTCACATTCTCATAGTTTTAAAGATAGTGCACTGGGTCACATCATGTCCCCTCCACCCTCCAAGTCACATCTACCCAGATACTCAGAACAAGATATTATCTAAGTCCGCAGACAGCAGATGTCTTCGGTTAAAAGAAGGTCATATTGGCTTGGGGGGGGGGGGGGCTCAAACACCATGCCATGGCTGGTGACTTCACATGCCCTGTGAAGATCCAGCAGTGCATCATGTGACCACAGGTAGCAACTGGAGTGATGGAGGTATGGGAAGCATTAGCAGCAGCCACCACATGTGCCAAGCTTTCTGTAAGAGGAGAGTAAGGAGAGGGCAGCAGGTCCTTAGTATTTGAAAAGAGCCATTCGAATGTAGGAAATGGCTGACATCTCTTTGGACACATTAGTGAGCATTACTTAGGAAAAAATACCAACGCTTTTCCAATCCAGAACCCAGCAGGCTGCACAGCCAGCAACTGAGTCCTTTCCTGCCCCCAAAGCTTTAGTTTTGCTCCTTCTCATTTCTAAGTCCACATTCTCAACTGGTAATTCAAATCGCAGAAGAGTGATACACGATCTATTTCACGGTGTCCAAATCTCAGATGATTGCAAATGCAACATTTTTCCAATTGTTTGAGAATATATGCCCATATAAATGATTTCACACACTTGAATCCAATTGACTTTTTAGCAGGATGAAATTAATTAATTGCTGTTAATAGAAGTGGTGTTTCTTTATTTTCCATTCTTTCCTAATTCATTAAATAAGAGTAATGTTTTGGTCTCTCTCTTGGTTCAATGAGACAAGTTGTCAGCTTAGTGACCCTTTTGGTTCTTTGGTCAGAAGTTTCATGGCGCTGGCTTCTTATTGACTCTTTTGTTTACTAGGTCAACAAAGCTTCCATGGCATTTTTCCTTGTGCAAATAAAAGCCAACAAATCATCCAGTCTTGCACCCTCATTTCACTTAGGAATTCGCTTTAATCACAATTAGATTAAAGCTCCTGAAGTTCTATTCTGCCAACGGTGTATGTTAGGAGGATTTCAGCAAATAGTTTGCAAAAGCCTGTAATTTGCCTCCTAATGCAATCAGCTCATCCCTGGGATTTGCAGCAATGACTACTATTTAGTTGAGCTTCGTGCCTAAAAGGCATTCTAATGGGCCCAAAATGACCATAAGTGCTATTTGCAAAGGCCTGGAAATTGTGGATAATGGTATTTTGAGCAGGAAATCGTTCTTTTAAACTAATTCCACATATTCTCTTCATTCCATCTGCCCAGGTTGTGCACGACTCTGCTTGGAATGGGACATCTTGTGGTCACAGGCGAGTGACACTGTTAGAGCTCTTGGACTCTTGCCGGGAGACACTTGACACAATCAGCCAAGGTCAAACAGAATCGATTTTTGGAGCAATTCACAGCCAATTAGCCACATCAGCATCTTCACCTTCTAGACTTCTTTTGGGCTATGAAGAGCAAACTTTGTCTATGCACGCAACCAGTTGGATCCGGAGCTCGGAGTTACCATTCAGATGAGTCAAGGGATCCATTTCATTTTGTTAAACGACACTCGTCAGTTATTCTTCTTTAAGTCTATTTGACTGAAAGACTCGTAGTCTGTGCAAATAAGCGCACCGTGGGATTTATACAAGGTCCCCTTTCTAAACTTTGCCATGGATGAGGCCAAAACAACTGGATGAGTCCACCAATTCAATGGGGAAAAAAGAAAATGGTCACGTGATGTTTGCATTCCTGCCAATCACAGACCAGGAGCATCCTGGCTGACCGCTGCCAATCACAGATTCTCATCTGTGTTTTGGAGTTGACCTTTGAAGATTGACATAGTCAGGGGATTCAAGTGTGGTTCATTTGTGACCATTTGTAAATACCATTTAACTAAAAAAAAAAAAAAGGACACAGGAGAAGCTGGCGTGTTTGGGGAGGGGTAGGCAAGAATAGCAGAGTAGAAAGCAGCTAAAAGCAGCTGCTTAGGGCTTGAACTGCCCTAAGTTCTCATAAATGTGTGAAGCAAGAACTTAGCCCTCCGTTTAACTGAATGAACACATGACTTAATTCCCCCAGTTGTTTTGTAGCTTCTTTTGGGCAGAGATTAAAGCCTACAGCTATTTCTAGCCACAAGAAGCAGTTAATTAAGTAACTGATGAGGAGGTAGGCAGTTTGCTGATTGTTAACTAATTTAACAGGTTAAAGGAGCCCCTTTGCGAGCTTTGTGACAAGCCAGCTGAGGATAATCCTTCCCCTTCCACATGGTCTTAGGCTTTGGCCCAACATTTTGAACATTGTGGGCAGGGCAGTACATCCATGGGTGTTGCTGCGGCTGGTGACTGGCAAATTTGCTTCTGGAAATCACACCCATATCTTGAGAAAGATTAAATATATATATAAATGTATATGTGTGTATGAGACTTGAAGAAATAGTCAATATATATATATAAAATAATCAATACCAATATATAGATAAATAGTAACTATATATCATAGTAATAGTAACTATATAGAGAAATAGTAACTATGTATAGATATATACATATATATAGTTACTGCTTCCTTGTTTTACTATATATATTCTCTATATTACTACATAACTGAGCCGGGCGTGGTGGCACATGCTTGTAATCCCAGCATTCGGGAGACTGAGACCGGAGGATCCAGGTTCGGGGCCAGTCTCAGCAACTTAGTGAGACTCGGTTTCAAAATAAAGAATAAAAAATAGGGCTGGGGATGTAGCTTGGAGGTAGAACGCCCCTGAGTTCAATCCCCAGTACTGCAAAAAAAAAAAACCAAACAAACAAAAAACAAAAAAAACCCCCAAAACTATATAACTAGTTACTATATAACTATATATAGTTACTATTTCTCTTGCTTTCTATATATATCTATCAATATATAGAGATATATAGATAGGTTGGTAGATAGACGATAGATAGAGAGATAGATAGATAGATAGATAGGATTTGAAGTTGAATATCAAGTCCCTTGTATAAAATGGTGTGGTATTTGCATATAATCTATGCACTTTAAATTATCTTTACATTATCTCTATTTTACATAGAACACCTGATACAGGGCCCGCCTCACTTCATACACATGGATTTAGCATAGCGCTCTGCACACAGCAAATTAAACTTCTGTGTTTTTTTTTTTCTTTTAACTTTTTGAAAATTCTTCTTTAATATTTTTGGTCCACTGTTGTTTAACCCCAGAGACGTGGAGGCTGCGGATCTGGAGGGCTGCCTGTGTTTGTTTCCGTGGACACCATCTCTCCTGACTGGTGCCCTCACCTGGTGCAGCCCGACCCCTAGGCAAGGCAGTTTCTATCAGGCTGGTTACACTCACAGGTACGTGCCAGCCCCAGCTTCAGGGGACTCACATAGGGGATTTTTGCATGTGAATAAGGAGGTTCTAGATAATAGTGACTTAAATAGAAAGATAAATTAATTCACAGTGTTCAGGATAGGTGACTTTGTGATTTACACACATAGACATCCACAGTTACACCTTGCTATCAAACCATGTTTGTTTCTTTTGATAAAACCCAATCTTCCGTGTTGGGTCACCTTACAGTGCGATCCTGCAGTCTAGTTTGTTTCTGATGACACCTGCACAAAGCCAGTACTGCTTCCTTCTCCATTAATCATCACCCTCAATCCTCCAAGCTCGGTTTTCATGTTTATGCAACCACACGAGCTAGACTTACATACTGACTCCAACTGATTCTGGAAGCGAAGAGCAGAGGGACAATTCTGTGGCTCATGCAACAGGGTCAGCCGAGTCCTGAGCTTGGGCAAGGACATTCATAGATGCCACTGTTTTATATTAAGTCAACGACAGGGGCTATTGGTCACATTTTGAAGTGCATACTCTTCTCCTGAGCTATACTGGCTCATCCTCAGACTTAACAGTTTGAAATAGGAGCTCTGAAGATTTTTAGGCCACTGTAAATTCATGTAGAACGAAATTTAATCTATGACCCGATGATAACAGTGTAAAGTTGCGTCCACAAATCAACCGGGACTGAGAAGAGAAGCATGTAAAAACAAATGAGATGGAGAATGGTCATTCCTCAGATTTAAAGTCCTCTTATTATCGCAGAGGCATTTTAATAATAGAAAGTAAAAAAGGCATAAAACATATAAGAAGCTTAAGGATTAGAAGAAGCAGCCAGTGCTCCTTGTGGGAAATGATTTGAGGGGCAGGAGCTGGACTGTGCAGTTCACCTGGGTCATCTGAAGCTTCTTGCTCCATGATCTCTCTTGGGATGATGCTGGGACCGACCATGGGGGGTTCTTCATTGACACTCATTCATTAAGGATCTGAGGCGTGGTGGTGCACACCTGTGGTCCCAGCACTTGGAAGGCTGAGACAAGAGGATCACAAGTTCAAGGACAGCCTCAGCAATATAGCAAGACCTACTGAGACCCTGTTTCAAAATAAAAGATAAAATGGGCTGGGGATGGAGTTCAAAGGTAGAATGCCCCTGTGTTCAATCCCCAGTACCAAAAAAAAAAAAAAAAAAAAAAA